>JAODLC010000007.1:8244068-8272237 GCA_026781145.1 Hippopotamyrus pictus
CCTACTGCTCCATGGACAGACTGGCCCTGCTTTCTCAATTACACATCACTTTGGATAAAAATGGCTGATAAATAAATCTGAAACTCACCCCAACAGGTATAGGCTAAAAATAAGGGGTTGTGTGAATTTGGCAGTTCTACAGTTTCACGTACCTTTAGATGTTGTCCAGCTGCAATGACATAGGGAGAATGGAATGAATGAGGTCAGCAAGCCTTATTCCTGAACAGGCTTGTTTTTACTGCTGTGCTTGCTTTTGGATCTCACCAGTCTGCCAACCCCCCCTGTTTTTGTCCTAAAATAACACCCATTTGCACTCAGCTGACTAGCTTACCACACACACACAGCCTGGTTTTCATCCTGTCAATCTGGGGGGGGGGGGAAACAACAAAACATAAGAAGATGGATAAAACAGATTTTTAGCTCTTGCACTCAAGCACTACCCATAGTTTGTGGGATCTAGAGCAGATGTAGCATAATGCGGAAGTGGATTAGAGCTTAAGGAATCTAGTATTTAAATCCCTTTTAATAATCTCTTACTGATTCCTGGTAAACATGTAATAGGTTTACTTTTGTGATATGTTCCTAATATTGAAATCCATAAAAGGAAATATATCACGCTGTGGAAAAGTAGAAACAAAACACATTTGTCTTACAACAATGATCTTGATTGTTTGTGCACAATATCCACACCCCCACAGGAAATGAGGTCATTTTCATTCACTATTGTCATTGATAACCAACATCACAAACAGATTCATTGTTTGTAGCATCTATGATCAGTGAGACAATGATTTCAAAGAATATCTAGGTTATTCTATCGTATTCCTCTGGCCTAGGGTGTCCTAGTGCTGAATAAAACAATAGAACCATTTTCTGGGAACAAGGGAAGGGAAAAAGATTTCAGCTGAATATATTTGGCAATTTGGACTCTCTGCAGAGTGTGTCTGTTTTTCATTACTGGGGCATTACTGGTAAAGCTTATCTTTTTACCCCCCATGGTATATGCATAGAGCCTTAAGGCTTCAAGACAAACAAAACACCACAAACGGTCACATAAGCAGAGAAACCACTAACAAAAGTCCATCATGCTGGAAAAGAAAGAAATCCACAGTCAAAACAATAAGTTATTGTGCATTCCGACTATATGTCATTGTCGTTATTTAGCCTATTCATACATTGCTATGGATCAGGGTACAAGGTCAAAATGGAATCAACAGTTAAAAACCAGATATGGACAGGACAGGCTAGTATTTCTTAGTCACAATGAGTAAAAATTAGACGGGTCACGTTTCAGCCTGGTGAGAACAAACTCATCAGACTCTCCTTCATGTCGTTCACAGTGTGATTACGCTGGGTGTTTTGCTAGAGCTCTTGTTTTGCACAAGGTCTGCAATAACTTAACTGAACTGTTCAGGCAAGAATAAGGACGGATCACAGAGAATGAGTAACACACACATAGAAGTGTACCAGTCCCCTCTAAGACTCGAACCAACAACCTCCCAGCTACACACCCTTCTCAGCAGTCAACATGCCACCTGCTGCCACAGCATGATGGCACACTCGCATGTAAATTAGCCATTCCCCCATATATTCAATGTGTTCTACAGAAAAAGAAAATACACTGGAGTTTGGCTGCAATTTTAATTAGATGCTGTGACGAGAAAATATAGCTTAATATCTGCTGAGACTGCAGAATTTGTAATGCCAAGGCCCTAAAGCTTTTTGAAGCCAGGCCAGTGCTTTCAGAGGTATTGATAAACCTTTGTTCTGGGTTATTTTTTAACATGTTTGAAAGTTGCAAAATGCTCGCTAGCTGTGGTATCCTGATGTCGCAGGGTGAATCTGAGCTTCAGAGTGGCTCTTCAAGCCATGTGCATCTGACAGACCCAACAATGACTAGATACACCGGAGGAGCCGACGTGATGAAGGGAGCCGCTGGCGATTCAAATGTCTGCGCTAACAGTAGCCGGCTATAAATGGCTCGGTGGGCAATGAGAAGGTAAGATTAGAATCTGCCCACGAGAGATTAATCGCTTTGCGTCCCTATCTCTGTCATCACTTTTGGCAGGGTACAGGCCCTGGTTGACACTGGGGTGAGCGGAGGCCAGGATCTGGAGGAAATACAATCTCAGTGGTGTCATGTCATCCCCATTAGCATAAACGGCACAGGGATCTGAAAAGAACAGAGTAAAGGATGTCTGAGACGCCAACGGGGGTGTTGTTCCTGCTCTGTCTCGACCAAGTCAATGCCCAAGCTATAAACGGACAGCGTTAGAAATGACATCACACAGCTGACCCCAGTCCGATCGGGGTCCAGGGTGTCCGACTGGCCGCCGCTGGTGAGCTGACATAATGCTAATGCTGCACTTGGCTGTTCGGACTTGCACCGGCTCCCATGGAGCTGAGGGCTGGGCTGCAGCTTTCAGAGACAGAGGCCTTTCCATTCCCGGTAGCAAATCTGGACGTCTAGACAAACCCCCCCACCCCATCCATAACAATACCAATCATATGCGTCTGCCAGGAGGGTGAGGCCTCTACCAAACAGCCGATTCAAAAAATTCCATTTACTCAATCAGTGGTCTCCAAAACACACACGTGACGGAGGTGAAATACTCATCTTTTCATTAAACGGCCTCACCACATGAGCACTCAATAAGTCACAAGGGGAACATTTCAAGGCTGTATTTTACAGGCAGCCTCTACCAGTAAATATAACCTGCTACCCAAGCGTTACGGCGTTCCGCGCCCGGAGCGCAGAAAAACAAGCCGGAAGCCAGGATACGAGGAACACGGGGTTTAATTGTACGAAAGGCAGGCAAAAACAAACTGACAATACATTACAATGACCGGACTGGGGAAACCAACGGAAACGCGGACTAAATACTATGGACTAACTGACAACAATTGGGAACGGCTGGTAAACACGGGGAATCCACACGGGGTTGATGAGGGGGCGTGGCACACGAGAGGTGCGGACGATCGGGGCATGACACAAGTCTCATCTCCCCCTTTGAATACCAACCTGCTATCTGGCGTAGCTCTCATGCAAACAGGCCGCCATGACACAAAGATCAGGTGAAACAATGGAGACTGTCAGCAAAGGGCCACTCTCCTTCATGCTATTTGCCTACACGCTGGAGTTACACGTTTATGATTCAACTCCTAAATTGGAACGAGATCCCACTGCCGAACAAAACTGACAAGAAGTGGAACATGAAAGGCAGAGGGACACATAAACCTGGATGACAGCCCTTCATAATACCCTGCCACTGGGCATTATGCTCAGGTTTCATCAGACTGCTTTGTGGCACTAACACTGGACTCCAAAACACCAATTCATGAAAGGATGCATGCCTATTATTAGTGAATTATGAGGTTGGAAGCAGTGCAGATATCTCCAGATTATATGCTTTGGAAGGTCTGGGCAGTCGTGCGCACACCAAGGCGAATTAACTGACGTTTAGGTCTGCGGATCAAACTGAGGGACTCTGTCAGGACTTGTAGGAAATGGAAAGAGTCTCACTCAGCCACCATCTCTATTTGCAGGGTGAACATCTGACGCTGAGCTCACCGCGTTGTCAGCTCCTTTCCGAAAATGATGGCATTTGACCCCCGCCACGCCACATCACCACCTGCCCACGTGTGTATGAGTAAGCAAAGTGTCCACTAACCCCACTCTGTCACTAAACGCAAGCTGTGTATTTAGTTCATCTCCATGGCAACATGCTCCGCATTACTGATAACAAAGGCAGAGACAAAAGCATCTGTCTAGATAACGAATCAGGCCACATCAGACAGACAGGCAGGCAGTTAACGCTGAGTGGCCCGTTCATCCAGCCAGCCATGGCAAATGTATGCAGTGCCTCCTTTAACAAAATCCTCTTAAAATTTAATCTTCCTGCCCATTTCCCCCAATGAATGAATCAAAAAATCCCAATATCTATAAATGTTGGCTTAGGTTTGCCAGGAAACACCAGTAAACAAGAGCAATATCTAAAAACAGAGAGAAAAAGATGAGGGGGGAGATTCCAAGCTTGCTCACTACTACTCCTTCTGCCAGCCCCTGGAGGATGGGCCCCCCCTTTGGGTCTGGTTAGCGTTAAGGCTTCCTCTGCTGCCCCCTGGAGGACGGGCTCCCCCTTCGGGTCTGGTTAGGGCTAGGGCTTCTTCTGCTGGCCCCTGGAGGATGGGCTCCCCCTTTGAGTCTGGTTCCTCCAAAGGTTTTTTCCTTTCTAGGGAGATTTTCCGTGCCACTGTTGCCTCTGGCTTGCTCACTGGGGGCTTTTGGGCACTTTGAGACAATGTCATATTGTGAAAATGTGCTATACAAATTAACTTGAATTGAACTGAAAAATACTACTCAGAAAACTGTATCCCAGATATGCAGAAGTCTGTCTTACATTTCTGGTCTGCATGTTTGCATGAAGAACCACAATGAGCTATGTAAAGCCCAGCAGAGCTTTGGAAAACTTGCTAAAATACCATAACGGCATAGGTCTGCTGATAGATTCGCACATAAAATAAGTAAAATGAGCAAACAAATTTCAGGACTCAGGCATCTGCACATCATCTTGCTAAAAGACTGCAGGCTGGAGGAGAACAAGGGAAGCATTATTAAAAAAAACAGCATAAAAGGTAGAAATGAGGGCAATCATCCTTCAGACTTCAAAAGGCATAGACCACATTGCCAGTGCTAGATCAGTTACATGCACCTTCGCCACAACAAAAAGGATCAGACTGCAAGGCTAAAAGAGATCATTGTTCATATGGAAAAAATCATGTCCGTTATCTGTGCTGTCTGTCCCGAAAGCCAGGTACTGAAGACCACACAAAGACGTCCTCGCTGACATAAGCAGGCTTTCCTTGTACTTTTGGTGACCTCCATGTTTTGCATCGTGACTTGCAAGCCCTTATTAGGTTGAAATGATAAACATGGATACAGAAAAAATGCAGAGGACCAAAGCTTTGAGGTGAAGATGGAAGAGATTGCCTTGACAAAAAGCCCCAAGATTACAGAGCTGTATTGAGTGAGACTGGCTGTTTTTCTCCCCTTTTTAGAAGTGAGCTGTGCAAACAAACACTTATAGGTACAGATATAGATATTCAATACTAGAAAACCTGATTCATTTGGTCATGCAGTTGGGGCCATGCAAGTGACTCAACTGCAGTTACTTCAGACAACCTCTACCGCATCATGTGTTTAAGGGCACTTTTGTTCCAATGCTTTAGATGGACTGTAAGCTGACTGGCGATGCTTGTCCTGTCTGGAACATTCCAATCTCAGGGTTAGGGTTTATTCTCCGAAAACCCATTTGCTTTTTCCATTTGACCATGTCGTTTGGATGGACAACACTTTGTAGCGATCAATTACTGCAGACCGTCTTGCCTCCTATGGCTTTAAACCATCGGATTTGGTTTCATAGGGAGATGGGATCTTTCACAGTTACACAAGAAGCCCTAATGGAGAAACTAAGGTTTGGACCTCTGTATTGGGTAACGGTCCTCAGTTCACCTTACCTGTTTTATTCAACCTTTCATTCTTTGTGGAAAATTAGCTCATTGAAACTTCAGGTCTATAATTTACATGCAGAGGTATCTTTGAGAAAGTTCCACAGAAGAGTCAGAAACAAAGAAGTTTTATTTAATTTGTCATAGGCAGACTTAGTCGGACATATTCCGGCCAGTAATAGTTTTCCTCACTTACACCTATGAAAGATTACAAGATCCCTCGAAATTAAAAGTGCCCATTTGAATGAATGCCCACCCAGTGCACGGTGTCAGCAAGCAATTAGAAGTTCTGAATACCAAAATAAAAACCCATCCATGGACATAAACCAACACAACATAGGGAGGAATATGCAAATTTTATACACAGAGACTTGGTGGGATCTGAACCACCACCCCCATCGGTACAAGGTGCCAGCATCACCCTCAGTGTCAACAACATATTGAGGTTTCAACCAAACAGATTCAGATACGCCTTAGACCATCTTTTATACACCGTTGGTAAATCAGGACGCCGTCCTAAGGAGGATGCTTGACATCTCATTTGCGTTGCCAATTTTAAGACCACCAACTGTGGAAGTAGTGCTTAGCCACAGCTATTTGAATCATTATGAAGTCACTATGGTGGTTGCTTAGCAGTATTGGGGAAAATACGATAAGGTGCCTGCATTTGCCTCACAGAACATATTCCATCAGCACACAGACACGGGTTTTAGTTTCTCAGTTCTTCATAGATTGACCATCTGCAAATACCCGCTCCTCTGAAATACAAGCAGCATGGTTTATTTGCCCTTTGCACAAGTACATTGGGATGCTTCTTTTCACCTACCCCATCTTGCTCTCCTCACAGTGCAGGGTCAGCTAACGTGTAGCACCCCTGGAGCTGAGAGTTAAGGGCCTTACTCAAGGGCCCATGGACATGTGACTGTTCTGCCAAGGCCAGAGCTCAAACCGGTTGATCTTCTGAGCACAGGCACAGAGACACAGCCCACTGAGCCACTCACCACAACAGAAATAAACACTCAATAGCTGCTCAACCTAAAAGGTGACCAAAGAGAAACTCCATTAACTAATCAGCTAACATTTTCCAAAAGTTTTGTTGTATGGAGATTAGATTCCAGAATAAGATGTCCAAGTCTCAATCCATCCAGAATTCACTCCAGGCAGGAGGTATTATTGAAATGCTGTCCGGTCCAAGCACAATACACGTGTAGCTCAGGTACAAGGTATACGCAGAAAGCCAACAACTGGTAAGAAATAACTAAAATAAGTGAAACCGTTTCCACGGCATCACACTCTTTATATGGTCATTTGTCCAAAGCAGTGAAAATGTGGCTAAAAATGCGATTGGGAACTTGTGGCTAATGCTGCAAAGTCTGTTCGTCATCATGCGGTTCACTTTTTTGTATGCGCCGAAAAGGAAATCACATTAATTTCCAAATCATGTAAAGGGAGCCTGTCGGTGCTGCTGCAACTTCATCACCAACGCCCAAGGCATGCAACCCAGGTCAGCAGGGTCAAGGACGAATGTGTCAAAATACCTCTATTTTGACAGCCATTTAAAAGGTTCAATCCCTTTGCAGTTAATATTCATTGTATAATGTAACTATCTGAAGATATAAAACACTGTAGATATGTCCATTGCCAACTAGTCGTTAATACAAACAAGAGAATGTGGGCAAAATTTGCTGTAGATACCTCTGACGTCTTAAACACAAAGCGAAGCTGCGTTTCCATTTTCCATAAAGAAACTAGACACAGCACCAGACAAAGGATAAATGCCCAATTCCGAATCCTGGGGACAATGACCAGGGGAATTAAAAAGGGTGACAATCCAAGAATGACAAGGTAACGGAGCAGAGTCTGTGGCTTCATACATGGTGGTTCAGGGAGGGAGAACAAAGCTCTAAGTACTTTATATAGTAGGAGAGTCAGGAAGGTTCTCCGGTACTAAAAGTACCAATATAAATAATGTAATTTAGTATCCCTCAGTGACGGGCCAAAGAGGTAACGCCACCTGAGATGGAAATTCAACAGCAGCCACATTGTAAAACAGACCTAACATGCGGTCAAACTGATCTTAGTTACATGTTCTAGCAAGAAGCTTAGCTGCTTCATATTTTAAACGCACACTGAAAGATGAAGAAATGCAAAGTTTTTTTCCCCAGAGTATTTAATCTTTTATTAAGAAATGGTTTAATAAATAAATTGATTTAAAAATAGAATCATGAGGAATCACCTTTACAAATTCAACTTAATCATAGAAAGGTTTAAAAGTGGTGAGACAGAAAAACACAAAAGCTTGAAAATCAAGTTAGCACCTTCAGAGAATGTCAGAATGTCACCTTCAGAGAATGCCATTTCTTTTGTCCATTAAGAGTCCAGCAAGTCAAAGTTTGTGTTATGGCAGGAAATAACTATGGCATTAAACTTGGAACTTCAGGTTCATTTTTATTTTAATATAAATATATTAAATTTATAAATTACTTGAACAATGTTTGACCAACAGCCATTTGAAAGACAGGTATTCCATACGCAGTGAGTAGGTGGGTCTTCATCTGAGAATAACCTAATATATCAACCGTGCTTAGTAGTGTTTTGACAATACGTTACAAATGCTTTAATACAGCAATGTTTCATCCGCGGTGCAAGATATATGTTTGACAATGAATCTCTGTTAAAACCGCTGTGCCAAGGCAAGCATAAATGCATAGTCACGTGAGGGCCAAAAGTCAGTCACGCGTCTCTTACTGGGAGCCATAAGACCGGCTGGAGTCTCAGAGGAAAGGAGACTCGGCTCTGACTGACATGCTGACTGAATGATTCACATCTGAGCAAACCGACTCCACCTCACGCCAACATTATAAGTGTGTTCGTGATAATAAAACGTTACTTTTAACTGGTTTCTCGTTAAACTAATAACGGCAGAAATTTTAGACCAAATAAATTATTTTTACATAGCCAAATTAGCCGATCACCAAGAACAAATGCTTAATTTAATTTAATGATTGAATAATAATTTAAATTAATCAATGAGTGAAAAGTGAAGCATTTAGCCCACACCCGCTTATTTTCATTCTTTCAGTCATTCCTAAGAATCACAATTTAATGATGAGCCATTATAGGACACGTTCCACGTGATGCGCTTCGCAAACTGGAACACGTTCAGTCAACATCCCAGTCAAAGGTGACCAGCATCGAAGGGCACATCCGTCTCGGTACGAGGTCCCACCAACCCAGGCGTATAATCATAATACCTCACTTACGGATCTGTATCACATACTATCTTTTGCAGCTATACTTTGCAAGGTTGTCCTGTTTTAATTATGGAAGTGAAAGCGTAGAAGGCGTCAGCGCACGAACAGGAACGTTATACCCGCAATGCCCACCCCGGCGGCAGCGAACAGCGCCGTCTTCATGGCTGACTCGTGGTTTTGTCCTCTTGAGCTGTGAAAAAACTTGCAGAATCCGTCCTGTACAGAAGAAAACAGAAAATGAGCTAAATGGCCTACTGACGCCAGTTCAGAGACGAAAGCAAGTCCATATGCACTGTGGGAAGCACTAATATCCAGACGGCTTCCACGGTGCCTTGTTTTGACGACCGACATAAACACGATCGGCACACCATAACACACTTTAAACACTTTAATGACAGTTAATCACAAGTTCTTTTTACATTTAAATCACCTAAGCGGATAGTTACGTTGATGACATGGGCGCTGATTACAGAGACACTCATAGCCGCGAGTACAATACTGGTAACTGGACATTTAATTGACTTAAACGTAATTTAATGCGGGTCTACAAACAGTGGACAAAGGGGCTAGGGTGCAGATTAAAAATATATATCTTTACTCAAACAAGCATAAATTGGGCACTCTGAAAAAATTTCCCAAAGTGCTTCACTGCACTCTGTAATAGGAAGCAGACGGTAAGAAAATGTAATTTCAGCGCTAGGGCATCGTATGGCTGTCCTGAGACTCAGTGCTGATGCGTTAGTCATTTAGTTTGACAACGAATATGTCTAAAACAGTTACAGACACGAAAAAGTCAGCAAAATATCTTTCGAAGTAATCTGAAGTATCAAAAGCACAAGTGGTAACTATCTGTTTATACACGAGTTCTGAGGATTTTAAAGAATTATGCACCATTTTGTATCTGTAATGCAATTTCCACCTTTAATCATGCAATAGGAGTAGGGCATAATTTTTGAGACCGAAGCTGTTTGTAGATTGCACGTAGCTTGATTTGATTTTTAAACATTATGATTTTAATAATGTATCCATAAAACTGAAACATCTGATACATAACCGTTAACCCAAGTCCTTATAACCAACTAGCGCTGGCTACAATGTAACCGAATTAAACACTTCTGCTAAAGGCATCGACACACAAAAACTGCAGACATTTGCACTCTCATTTAGTTAATGTTTTTCATGCAGCTGCACATCTATAGTCAGAAACTCAAATTCTAACTAGTAGAAAAAAATGGTGACTAATGACCAAGAGGCTCTCTCGCAATAAACCAGCTATTAAAAGCAGGCATGCAAAACATCCCCATGTCGCTAAGCGAAGGTTTCCTGACAAATTCTTCTATAATGCATCACATTATCCTACGTGTACGTTTTGTTTTCACCGCAATGGATTTTAGCAGCAAATAACCTAAGCGCGTTGATCATTCTATACTCATACTTAAGAGAATTCCAGGCCCCAAGTAATGAGAAAGACTGCACTTACCCATCCTTCATTTTGCAAGAGCCAGTCTTGTTTCTCCACCCCCAGGTAGTCGGCTATCGTCTCCGCCAGTCTCCTGCAGCAGTCCATCCCTTCCCCTCGGGAATGGAGCTCGCCCACCAGCACTCCGGTGAATGCAAAGAGGGATACCACTCTCCCCCAGTTTAATTTTCCATCCCCTACCATCTCTGCCATCACCTTTCTCAAACTGCTGCTACGGTCCGGTCCACAAGAGTCCAGAAAAGTTTGCACAAGAGAGTGAAATTTGGACAGGTTCTGCTTCTCAATCTCCTTGGCCAAGCAGCGCATTGCTTCTGAGGCCGGGCAGGGCGGCGTCCGCTGCACTCCAACGCAGAATTCCAAGTAATCTTCTGCCAGCACCAATGTCTCCTTCGACAACCAGCAGGACATTTTCCCCTAAAAAAAGAAACAGAGCATTTCAGATCTTGGAGTTTAACGCATACCAGATGGTACAATGGGTGGGATATCCTCCTCCCTCGCCAGTATAAAACCAGTTCAGAGCAGTTCTAGCAATCAGTTTCATAATTCCCGAAGATTACACGAAACCAGAAAAGTATGTCCTCGGGATGGGGTGTGGGTCATTTCCCTTACACGTAATTAATCTAATATTTGGCATCTAGTCAGGAATTACGGCACAAGGTGACCATTAACAAGCGCCGCGTGCACCTAATTACTAAAAATAAAGCCAAAGGTGAAACGTATACATGATTTAATTTTTAAACATTACATAATTTTAAAAACGTATCAATAAAACCGAAACATGTGATACATGACCGTCAACCCAAGTCCCCATAACCAGCTAGCGCTGGCTACAATGTAACAGAATTAAACACCCCGTACTTTCCATAGCAGCACGGTTAGTTTTATCAAGATATCACACACTGCCAGCTACATTGATAAATTATAGCTACATCCACATGTAACTATAATTATTTCGGTTTCTGGTTGTTACACACAATTTTATACAGCGCACGTTTTATCTGTCATTGACAATGAGCCGAGACACAAAGGACACACGGCAACAAAAAAAAGTCTATACCGAGGAGACATTTAAATTAACGAAGATTACCAGACGTTTCTTGTACACTGACACTCGAACTAGCTTGCCATAAAATCAAAATTTAACACTAAGACATGCGAACGTTTAAAAATAAAGAGAAGACGAAGGACTCACCTCCCAGAAACGCGAAAGAAACTCGCAGCTTTCCATCTGCGCTGTGAAGGGGGGGGGTTTGACCTTTTTCAGACTCACTTCCGGTTTTTTTTTTTTTTTAATTTCCATTACGCGTCCCGTGCGTCAGATTTGTGTTGGGGTTTTGCGTTTTTTACCTATACGTAGCTTCTGATCACAACGTTTATTTCTGTCTTTCTCACACACACACTATACAAGACCACCATTTCCCGTCATAGAAACAACGACTGATTTCCAGTATTTTAAATATCGTTTATTACATTTCTTACATAGATTTGTGTACAATACGTCCAGCATGAAATTTTGTTACATTCAAATTATTATTTATATATATATGTATATACGGCAAAATATTAAGATTACAGGAATACTGCGAGTGCCTTTGTCGCATAAACTGTAGTTTTTTTCTAGAGTGCTGATGTTACATTGCATATAAGGTCAACTAAGAATATCCAGCCAGTCTCTATAGTGCCATATCTAGAAATTTTTAGAAAGAGCGATCGCATTAATTTTGAATCCAATGTTTTACTTTCGAACGAGGAAATTAAATCATATTTTACCTGGAGAACTAATATTTTAAAATCCTGGACAGATTAAAATCACAACACCTTTTCAACCTGTCTTCTACACTTTAAGATTTGAGAATAATGTATATTATACTCCCATATTATCAGGAATTTTTTTTTTTTCCTCCTGGCATTTTCTAGTTAGTGAAATCCAGAGGACAGAGCTAATGAGAGTCTGTGAAGTCCTGTTTTGGTCAAAAATGTTGCTCATAAAAAGAGCATATGTTATGTCATCAAAGTACAAAATATAAATAGTGCCTATATATTACAGCGACAGAACAAGCTAATTTCAAGTGCATTTTTCTAATTAGATAAGATTTTAAATTACTTGCAACATTCTGTCATCCGTGTAGTAAGGAAAAGGACATTTCTGTGGGTGCACTTTTTGTATTTCCTAGATATCAATAATTCTTAATAACAATAAGGATGAAATACTAATTTGTATTAGTTTTGCATCTAGAAAGTCAGAGGACTTAAAACCAATCCAAGAACATGGAAACTGCCTTTTGTTCCCATCAAACACATATCCATATAATTTTAATACTATAAAGGCTATCCAGGCCCTGAAAAGAGATAACATCTAAATATGCAGGGATTGTTTTTTTGCACCACCAGAAATCGCCCAGCCAACCTCATTGTCGTCTGTGGCTAATCCTGGGAAGCAGTGGATCCTGCGTGGGATTCATCCTGGGCACCTGCCTGTCACATATAAATGACCTTCATGGGTATGTCAGATCTTAAAGCATCTTAAAGGATTGATTATGAAAGTGGGAGGAAGCCCAAATAAAATGGGGGGGGGGGAAATCACCTCCACCCCGTGACAGAGGTGGGGGCAAGTACCTTCTGCGTAGCTGTGCTGTCTAGAGACAGTAAATCCGCAATATGTAAACGAAACGCACAAACAAACATGTGACGTGGGCAACCACATAAAGGTAGAATATGCATCCAGGCAGGGAAAGGGGGCTTTTGATTCAGGAGGTTAAACACAGGCTAATGATACATTGAAACTGTTTTCTGAATCGCAATGGAAAACGAAAGCTGATGTGTGCCTTAACCACACATCCGTTTATAGCAGGGGGTATATATACATGTGTGGCTAAGAGATTTTCCACTTAGATGATGACACAAGACATTTAATTGTGTTAGCAGAGGCTTCCCAGGAAACCACCTCTCACAATGTGTGACCATCCTGATTGGCAGGCCATTGTAGAATTTCTTTGCTCAATCCGAATCCCCATTCATTGCAGAAATATCTCAGGCCCAGATCTGGAATGCGAATAAGAACAAAATCAAAATGAAGAAAATTAAATCCAGATACAAAGTAAATAAAGAATTGGTCTCATTAATTTTGATGTATATTTGCAAGCATATTTTTTACAATAAGTAAAAATGATAGTTTTGTCTAATGTTGCATGAGTTGCAGTCTGACAAGAGCGTGACGCTCCCTCACCCTCAGGGTGTGGTCCCAGGAGCCGGAGCAGAAGGCCGTCCCGTCAGGGGAAACACGCAGGGCGCTGACACGGTTCTCATGGCCGAAGAGAATGGACACCCGAGAGCCCTTCAGTACGTCCCACACGTTGATGGTGTAGTCGTTGTAGCCGCCAAAGATCAGGCGACCTTGGGAACAGGAGCAAATAGCAACTTGAATTCACAGCACAATTCACCCATGTGTGAATACAGATTTTTTACACAACACCCAGCCCACTGTCAATATTACTTCTGAAAGATTCCCTATGATGTTTGTCAAAAAAAAAATCCCCAAATTACTGTATCACAAAATAATAAAACTCAAAGCTATTGTGATCCTTCCCAATGTGCAGCTCTTGAAATCCCCCACTGCTCCCTTAATACAAGCTTTCTATTGACATTTTATATAACAGCACCATAAATGCCATATCCCAGAACCAAATTTCCTTATTTTCTCTGTTACGTGACATTTTTACGCTTGCAATCATAAGGAAAGATAATATTCATTCTGAGAACAATAGAGGGGAAGCAGGGTTTGTTGATTATTTACCACAAATAATTAATGAGTGCAGCCTGTCAGCCCTTGTGCAGCTTTTAATAATCTTTCCAGCAGAGCAATATGACAGGACACCTTCTCTCTGCACTCAGACGCCACCACCATGCATCACGCTGAATGAACTAAACACTCTGATAATCTGTGCACTGATAAATCATGCTTAGATGCATTTTTACATATTATGAGTTCAACACGTCGCAAAATCATTACACTGGATCCAAACACAAAAAACACCATGCATTTTATTTTATTGTATATAAAGTAGGAGTCAGTGGGAAGTTACTATAATACATACTACATGTGTAGGGCACATACAGACGTGGACAAATTAGTTGGTACCCTTACAGCTCATTGAAACAATGCTTCATTTCTCCTGAAAAGTGATTCAATTAAAAGTCATTGTCTAATGTACACCGGCGTGCGTTTAGCATATAACAGAGTAAATCAACAAAATAATGAAAAGAATTTATTTGTTCTTTATTTTTGAGAGACATGCTAAAATAGTATGGACAGATTTGTCGGTCCCTAAAGAGACTATTCTTGCATTATAGTCATGTTTCAAACTAAGTGTTTAACCTTACTTAGTATCACAGATGTCTTCAAGCCTTTCATCAGCCATTCAGCCTATTAAAAGGGAAAGAACAGGCTACTGTGTGGTTTGGTATCATTGCGTGCACCACGCTGAACATGGACCAGAGAAAGCAAAGGACGGAGCTGTCTGAGGGTCTCAGAAAGCAGATTATTGATAACCATGTTAAAGGTAAAGGCTATAAGGCCATCTCTAAGCAGCTTCATGTTCCTGCGACCACAGTTGCCAATGTTATTAAAAAGTATCATTTTCATGGGACTGTAGTCAACCTCCCAGGACGTGGACACAAGAGGAAATGCAACCCCAGGTTGATCAGAAAGATACATACCTACTGTGAAACATGGAGGGGCTCGGTTTGGTTTTGGAGCTGCGTTGCTGCACCTGGCACAGGGAACCATGAATCTCTGCAGGGCGCAATGAAGTCTCAAGACTACCAAGGCATCCTGGAGCGAAACATACTGCCCAGTGTCAGGAAGCTCAGCCTCAGTTGCAGGTCATGGGTCCTCCAACAGGATAATGACCCAGAACACAACTAAAAGCCCTCAAGAATAGCTGAGAAAAAAAAAAACATTGGGCTATTCTTAAATGGCCCTCCATGAGCCCAGATCTTACTCCTATTGAACATCTATGGAAAGACCTGAAAATTGCAGTGTGGAGATGCCACCCTACAAACCTGAGACAGCTTGAGCAGTTTGCTCAGGAAGAGTGGGCCACACTACCTGTTGACAAAGGTAGACGACTCATTGTGAAGTACAGAGATCGCTTGTTGGCAGTGATTACTGCAAGGTGGTAACACAAAATATTAAATGAAGGGTACCATCTTTTTTGTCTGTGCCATTTTTATTTGCTTAATTATATAAAATATTCAATCAGTAATCAAAAGCAAAGTCTGATTTGTGTTAAATATGGAATAAACAATAAGGGATGCAATTATAATAAACCTTTGTCAGTTTCAAGTTATTTCAGAGATAGCTGTGTTTTTTTGTGGAAGGTTACCATCAAATTTGTCCACGTATGTAGGTATGTGTAACTCAAAAAAAATAAGACATAACCCAAGCTGTAATCAGATGAGGCAATCAGCTGACGCAATAAGAGAGATAGCTGCATTTGTGTTTGGGATGACACTAGCATGGCCGGTGACGCATTTACTTGCTCAAGGACAGACAACACGCTTGAGGGATTGTGCTGCCTCAACTTTGATCTATGAAGAGATGTCCCTATTGGAGTGATTGTGTATTCTCCAAAATCACTTGTGGCAGTTACATTACAGCAAGACGGTTACCAATAGCCCTGAGCACAGCTAACCCTTCTGCTCTTACCACTGAGGGAGAAATCCACACTGGACGCCCCAAATATGATGCTCTCCTTGGAGTAGATGGCTACTTCCCGGTCGGCCCTGAGGTCATACAGGCGGCACTGAAACACACCAGCGTCTCCATTAACTTTAAACCACCTGGCTGATTTTCAGCCATCTATCATCAGTCCTTAACTCTATCAATGTTTAGAGACACGCTAACCATTGACGCAACATTCATGATTCACAGAAATGTGACTTAATCATCTGAGAGATAACAGTGGCCCTCAAAAGTCTATAGAATAAATCAATGAGCTCAACGCTCTTTGGTCAGTGTGTTGTACCATGAAACCCCACTTAATGATTCCTATTGCTGATTTGCAATTTGGAAAATTTAACATCAAACAATAAGTGACTCACAGTGGCATCGTCAGAGCCAGAAGCAAATGCGTCTCCGCTGGGATAGTACCTGATGTTAAAAAACAATCAAATCAATGACGTCTGACTGCAAAAACTACACTGTTATCAAGCCATGGACACATTTTGCAGACCTGGTGGAAAAATCTGAAAAGGCAGTTATGGAGAGTGACTTAATGCAAGCAGTCACACAAAAATTCAATAAATAAAAAGAGAGAAACTGGTAACTAAGACGACACCCTCACATCTGCTACATTGCTATTAATATGATCAGAGCTGCGACGTCAGATTAATGAATCACAGAGAATTCATAAGAGATTTATAATAATAATAAAAACAGATACTTCATTGATCCCCTTGGGGAAATTGTCTTTATCTGTCCCCCAACTTGCTCTTTGCAGAGTAAGCTGTCTGTGAAGGGCAGCTACCTGTTGGGGTGCCCAGAGCGCTGGGGGCTTAGAGGCCTTGCTCAAGGACCCACAGAAGTGTTGAGGCTGGGTTTGAACCGGCGACCTTCTGATTACAGGCACACAGGCTTAGCTACTCTGCCACACACTGCCCCAGTGCATAAGCATCATGCAGAACATAAGGCTGATTTTTCACTGTTCAGGGAGCTCACCTCACACTGTTGATGTCTGACTCGTGGGTCTCAAACGACTGGATACACTGACCTGAGCGCATGTCCCAAACGTTGGCCTTCTTGTCACAACCCTACGAATGCAGGAAACAGCCCTCAGTATCTGAACCTCTTTGTGATATTGGTGTATTCTAAGCAACTAGCTACAGTGTTGCACTGGTGTCATGCACTAGGGTGCACAACGGTTAAAAGGACTTCATGTTGTGTAGCACCTTTTAACAAGATGCTGGGCCTGAATTCCGTACATTTTCCAAACTACTTATCCAGTTCAGCTTCAGTATAAAGGAAGCTTGAGCTGATTCTAGGAAGAACCCTGAAGAGGTTGCCAGCCTCTTACATAACACATATTCCCACACTATGCGAAAATTTGGGACAGCAGTGCATTTAAATGCCTGTTTTTGGACTGTGTGAGGAAACAGGAAATCCACAATAACACCCCGAAGGGGTGACGTAATCCTCACACATACGGGGCTGGAGGTGGGACCCAAACCCACATCGCTGAGGTGTGAGGTGTGAGCACTACACAAAAATGCACCACACCGTCACTTAGTCTGAATTACCGAACCAAAGTGCATAAGTGTGAAAATTCGTCATGTATTTCAAATAAATAACCGTCAAAGCCAGTGATTCTCAACTTTTCCAACCGCGAGGCCCAGCTGTTGACCATTACAAAGTGTCAGCAGCCCTCCGAAGGAGGGGGGGGCGCAGGCGGGGTGTCCCCATTGGCAATTTTCACAGATGGAGAGGGGGTGTTCATCAGCCAGCGATCGGATCCCTGGGACGGCCCATTATGGACCAAACCAGGTTTGCCTAATATAGATAGTGGTAGAGTGGTTGACAAACCCTAGTCTTGCTAGCCAAGTTAAGGTAAGTTCTCATACTCCTGACACAAAGGTGTTGCCGGTCTCAGATGGGGCCAGGTCTAAGCAGAGCACGTCTGCAGAGTGGCCATGGAAACTCTGCAGAAGCTGCCCGCTCTCCACATCCCAGAGGGCGCAGGTCCCGTCGCCACTGGATGTCAGGATCTGAAAGGCGGCAGGAACACGGCTGAGGTGAGGCTGTCCATCCCCACTTCGTACCGGTTAGAGCATTGGGATTCGTACCCATGATTATCTATACAGTATTTCACTCATTCATATTGTACTGACTAATTACATTTCAGTTGAACTTTGCAAATATGCAGTTGGAATGTCTTCTGCCCTCTTGTGGTGATTTACAAAACACACAAAAATAATTTATATCCCTTTCATTTTCACCTTCAGGGCTGAAATGTTCCCGGTGTCAGTAGTTATCCATAATCAAACATGCTGGTGAAGTTTATGAGACTGTAAAACACATGAATCAAAGCGAAATCCTGTTTACTATAAAGCTGTACAGCCAATTGAGATTACACAGTTCAAGGAGACATATTTGTAGTGAGTTACTAAAATACCAAATTAAAAATGCGAGCGGAGGCACTTATAGATTATAGATTCCGCCACCATCTCTTACACTTTGTAGGCGAAAATAAATTTTTTAACTTGCAAGTCAGCAAAAGCAGTTAAAATTATACGTAGCGTATAATTCTTGAATGAACACCATGGTTGAACTTGAATTGTCAAATACTATGAAGCAGAAAGTGAGGAGCCCCCAAAGACTGATGCTCCCAGCTGCAAAACCAAAGTAATTAATCTGAAGGTGCGGGTTTGAATCACTCAGACACATATTCATGGCTTACTCCCAAAAACAAGAATGTGACGCTCTTTGAAGAGTAAGCAGTTATGGTCAAAACATTCCCATAGCTAGAAAACACAATCTTATAAACTGTATTTAAATGTTTAATTCTTTTTTTAAACGCTGAGATAATTGCAGAGACGAATGTAGGTCGATCGTGGTCCCATGTGACCGACACCTCCCTGCCGGCTCATTTTGTCCAGCGATCGTCCTGCCTACTTCGCGACTGAGTCATTCAGAGGCTCCAATTTGGAGACTGAAAGGATTCAGATGCACTTGGTGCCTTCTGCCGCCCGCAGAGATCGTCCAGCAAAAGGACTCTCACTGTCGCAGGCAGTCCAGCTACGGCCATAACACTGGCCTGGCTCAATACCCAGCAGTATTTAAACAAGAAGACAAACAAGAATACATATAACTGAGCTGGTGTTCTTAAATAAATAAAATGACATCAGACTGTTTCTTTGGCACCTTTTAAATCAGTTATGTCTTATTTAAAAAATGGGTTTTTAAACAATGGAGTTTGAAAAGGCCGCTTCTTAAAGCTATTTCTATCTGTTAGCAATATGCTTCACAGTTCAACTTTGAGTGAGGAATGACCAGAGGCGTGAAGAGGCTCCTCTGCCGGCCTCCCTCACCTGCATGTCTGAGTTGGTGAAGCTGCAGGCAGAAAGGTAGTTGGTATGCATGGCCACGGACTTCTTCTTGGCCGCAAGGTTCTCATTCTTGTCCAGGGACAGTGGATACACTGAGCACTTGTTATCTAAACCCCTGTAAGGACACAGCAAATCAAGACAGCAAAGACGAAAATCGAGTGGTCAGCATCCAAGACCATGCAACACGCATTTTTCTTTGAGTGCAATTTTCTGAGGCAACATGTGCAATCTTTGGGGTGAAATATATTATTATTATTATTTCCAGATTGTTTTTAATATTTGCTGCTCTTATCTTGTACTGTCCACTTTCTGCCATGACGATGCAAATTTCCCACTCGTGGGACTAATAAAGGATTATCTTATCTTATCTTATTTACACTGTCCGGCTATCAGCTGTATTTTCTCACACATGGCAGAGAACTTTTTACGGGCTGCAGCTCAGCTCAGTAGGCATGGCAGAAGGGCTTTACATTAGCAGAAACTTTTGAAACCCTGGCAGCACTCACCCGCAGGCCACCGCACAGCCAGAGGGGGCGTATGCGCACGCCATCACCCAGGTGCAGGGCATAGTGACAGCATGCTCCTGAAACACACACAAGCACGCACTTGGTGTGAACACTATGCACAAGGCACTTAACAGGTATATTTGAATATATTTTAAGTTTTAAGGAAGAATTAACTATAAAGGTTCAGCAAAATGGAGAGCAGCATAAAAGTGCAATATGCTCCTAACTTACTACCTTTACTAAATCATGGAACTGGCTAAAGATGACTTATCTTTGCGCTCTAAGCACAGTTAACGGATGATACATGCATGATAGGTTGGTTTTACTATTTATCACGTAATAATTTACCTTATTAGTCGTGAATGCATCCCATACGATCACTTTTCCATCCTGAAGAGCAAATCGCAAGTGTTTCATGAAAGAAAACAAACAAACAAAACATGCATCACTGATCAAAAATTGCATATACAGACGCTCCCCGGGTTATGATGGTCTGTGTTATGATATTTCAACTTTACGACTGGTAAATGTTTTTCACTTTCAGTAGGCCTACATCATCCAATAAATTACACGAGGTATTCAAAACCATTTTATGAATTAGGCTTTGTGTTAATGTTTTTACCCAACTGTAGGCTAACGTAAGTGTTCTAAGCATGTTTAAGGCAGGCTAGGCCAGGCTTTGATGTTTGTTAGGTTAGGTGTGCTGTATTAAAATGCATTTTTGCCTTAAGATAGGTTTGTCGGAACGTAACCGCATCGTTACCCGGGGAGCGGCTGCAATTAATTCTGTACAGAAAGCTTGGATTTAAACTATCTGCAGAAATAAGCACCGCTTCCGTCTCTCCCAGCCCATAGCCATTCTTCTCAGTAATTATTTTTCTTTGCATGGCTCCGCATGTGACACCTGGGAAACCTGCGTTTGTAATACAGAGACCCAGGATGCTGCCGTTTCCTTGGTGTGTCCTCTTCAGTGATTCTCTCTGCAGTCCACCGTGGAACCAAGAAATCTCGGCAGAATTTACTTTATATTTTACAAATAAAAAAATAAATAATACAATTACAATAGGAATACATGGAGTGCCAAACTTCGAAACCATGGACAGTGGCATTGACTTCTTAAAATTATCCAAGAATCAGACCACTGCAGGACAGCAGTGCAATTCGCTGCTTTGTTTTTCTCTTTACTAGAACTTTCTTAGCATGGTGATAAATAAGCAAATGCATTGCCAACAATAACGAATAAACACAGATAAACCAATGTATCTAAGTAAAAGAGTAAACATTAATATGAATATCATCACGTGTATAGCAGCCGAATTCACGGTCCATGCCGGTGTTCTAACGAGTTGAGCTACCTATCGAGACGTACTATCGAGCCTTTTTGCGCATGTGCAGTTCCACCGTTTGGGGGTTAGGGCTATCGATTAGCAAAGTAGCTCAACTCGACAGAACAGCGGCATTGCTTATAAGGGTTTCCTCACCTGAGAGGAGCTTACGATCCTCCTTTTGTCCTTGCACCAGTCCATGCACAGAACTTTGTTACCGTGACCCTTTAGGGTCCTCCTGGTCTTCATGACAAACTGTCCGAGAGCTTCCACGCGCTCTGCCACCTGATGCACTGATATGTAGAGATTTGGACAAGTACATTATCGTGTGATGAATCGGTGCTGCTATTAATTCATCTTTGCCTATGCAGAATACAGCAGCCTGTCGGTTGTTCCGATGTAACCGTATCGTTTTTTTTGTGATTTCCAGAAATAAAATACATCTCAGTCCTACGAAAGTGAACATACACTTTGGGAAATGATGGGTAAGCAAGGATAATGACAGAAAAATGGCATTTATTTTTTGAGTTGGTGTATTATCGACCAATCGAGCATACGCCTGTTGCCTGATACTTAATTATGGGAAAAACAGTAGGCTACTGCATGCAATATCAATACATGCACACAACGTTTCGTCAAAAAATGCATCCATTATCTGTGTTAATTAAAATCATATACCCATCATGTATTTTATGTAAGTTTTAATGACATGTATAATGTAATTCATATTAGAAATCACATGGTGTTAACACCGTTCGCTTCGATAAATATTTGCCTATTTATCATGGCATAACGTAACGTAGATGGAGCCGCATAATTCAGCAGCTCCTGTTAACAGGAGGACGGCGCGTTAACGTCCCGATCGTTCGGAAGCGGAGATCGGGAGGCCCCGTCGCCCATCCCCAACACTCACGTTCAACATCGTGCAGTTTGGCTCGCTCCTCCTCCAGCTTGGTCTTCAGAGTCTCCGATTCCATCTTCAGCGTTGCCAGGGTCTCATTCGGCTGCAGTCCCTGACAAGCCATCTTTGGGAGAAATGACGGATAGACAGAGATTAAAAAATGAACCGAAGAGGAGGATGTTTTCTCTCTGTTTTGCGTTTACTTGCGAGGTGCCTGCAACAACAGGCTCTGCGATCGCCTCACAGCTGATGCTGCTGGAGTGACGTCACCAACAAGATGCTTCCCCGATAGCGCCGAAGACTGTATTGTCGCTCTCTTAAACCTCATTAGAGCACATTATTTAAATATAAAAATACGATTTCCCGATCGGATTTGTGGCGCATAAGGTGTCTGATGTATACGGACATTGTTTCTATGAAAGCTAATGTTTCGTCATAATCCAGAGATATTAACGCATATCGTACATAAATTCTAGACTAGAGCAACTTGCTATTAACATTTATGTTAGCCTTCGATGTATTTGATTATTAAATTTACTATTTTCAGGTGTCGCAAAACGTTACCTTTCACATTGATATTTACTGCCGTTTTATTTCTTTGCGGTATGGTTCAAACATTGCATTAGTTCATATAAAACTCTAGGTGCTCCGCGTTAAACTGAGCACACCGAGAAGTTGCAGTCAGTTAACGGAACAGACATTTGCGCGATAACCTGGCCTGACCCGCAGGCGTAGGACTCCATTCCGACGGTAAAAGGCATGTGTGGCTCTCGGGTCTGGCAGCTGTGTGTGCACTGAGGGTTTCAAGAGTTTGCTTGAAAAACAACTTCATGTGTTATAAGCCTGAAAGAAAACTAGCATTTTAAAAACTCTGGATCACAACCAAGCCGTTACAGAAAAAAAATATCTTGGCACTAATGATCATGTGAAGAATAATTAATGTATTAATGCGTTATTATGTATTGTTTCAATTAACAGCAAACACCGTTCAAAGTTAAACACTGAATAAATCAATTCTGCTTTAAGAGGGAATTTGGAAATCTCAGCATTATGATACTGGAAATACTGGTGTTGGAGACCAAGGTTGTATTCTCAGTCTGGGTGGGACGGACTCCCAAACCTCACTATACTACACATGGGAGGTAAACGCAGATTCCTGGTAAACATCAGTGATTAACATGTATCAGCATTGCGCAGGGCGGTGATGTGACCCTGAGAAGATATCGATGTGGTTGGTGTCTTGGGTGAGGGCGAGTATTTGCAGAGGGACCCCTACCCGCTCCACACACAGTGAGCAGTAGTTGACAGGCTCATTCTTCAGGTATATGTTCATCAGGGGCTTGGTCTCACTGCAGCAGTCACAAGGGCCAAAGGTTATGGCCAGGAAGGTCTGGTCACACATCTCAGCAGGTGGACACGCCCAGTGCTGTGGACAGGAGTCGTCGTCATTGGAGATGCACGCTGACAGGAGGGTCACGCCCCTTTCTGACATACTCCGGATGTAGATACTGCGCTGCTGGATTGTGGCATATGCACAGACTCCTCCCCCCCTGTTTGGAAACTAACAGCACTCTACAGGATAATCAGGGTAATCTCCCCCAGGTCAGAACTCCAGCATCAGGAAAAAGCTAACGGCTCCATCCCAAAGATCACACCAGTGTTCCCAGGCACTGGTCCCAGCTTATGGTGTTAAGTAAGCTACTATTAACAGCTGCGTGACACATTTTCAGAATGTAAATCATAACATCAGTATATAACGGAGTCCAAATTCAGAAAACATGAGGAAACAGGCACTAAGGCACTGGCAGTAAAAACCAAACAAACTATACAGACCTGCTTGTTACACCCAGATCATTTGCTAGTCAAACAGTTAAAGTGCAACGTACCATAACAGTTTTATCACCAACGGATGATCTAAATATAGATATTAAGGAGGCTTTTTAGAGATAGTCTATCGAGATAAGACCTGAACATTTTTCATGGTTTAATACTGAAATAAAGATCTACCAATCATCTTCATCTCCAAAGCTGATATTGGCCTGTAAGACCATCTACAGTTCATGCAACAACCTCACTCTGCTCACAAACCCTCAATCCCAAAAATCTAGCTTTAAACATCGGTACACCGCTGTCAGCTTCAGGTCAATGGCATGGACACAAAGACGAGTAGTTTGGGACAGTCACACCATACCTTCTGAGGGTGAATCTGTAGGAACAGGCTTCCAAGCAGCTGTGCTGTGTCTTATGTTGGAAACGACCGGCCTTAAAGGGACGTACAGTAAGCTGCTTAGGGTAGAATTAAAGATTTTGCATGTTCAAGGTGTCGCCTGCAGACCAGACTCTACTGTGCATGCGTGTGTGCGTGTGTACGTGCATGCTACATTTGTAATTTGTTATATGCTGAAATATAACAGTTTAATGTCCATACAACTGTACACAGACTCACATAATGCAAATGTAATATATGATGTAATAAATGTACACATTGAAAATCAGATATATTTGTAGCACTTTCAACATTGCTGCATAAAGCATGTAAGCATGTAACAGAGACGTAAACAACCCCAAACGGCCGACAATCAGCAATAAATATTGTTACATATTAAGGTATATAATGGTATTTTTTATGTAGAGCAGTGTTTCCCAACCCGGTCTGCAGGGACCCCAGACAGTCTATGTTTTTGCTCCCTCCCAGCTCCCTACTGGAGTAACAACAGAGGCTGTTGTGGGGGGGGGTGTCAAAGACCAGTTTGATAAGCACTGAGATCCTTTAAAATGGAATGTCATCAAGTAGAGCAACACTACAATGTAGTTTCAACCAGCAGGTAAACTTTCATTGGCAAAAAATATACAGTTCACAAAAAATGAGTTTAGAATTAGAACAGTGACCAATTCAGATATTATTGTTAAAACATTAGGACTTCAAAATGACACTGGCATTTGAAATACATTTGGTAACTGCATTTCTTTTGTAGTTACAAAATCAAAAATATTTTGCTCTTAAGAACAATTTACATAATATATTACATACATGTAGTCTATATTCCATTCCAAAATAATTTTATACGTGATTTAAATTATATTCATCTACAGGTACAAAACAGGTCTTGAGGCAAAACAAAAAAACACTGACACAATATGTCTGTGCTGATGAAAGATACTCTGTGCATAAAATGAACTTGACCTTTTATCTGTGAGTGTGCAACACCATGCTTCCAGGGTGTCATTTTTCCCCATGTAAATAACACTTTGTGTAAGGTGGAAAGTTACATTACTTGATTAGCATTATTAATGTATTAAAATAGTAACTAAAATTTTACTGAATGGAGTTGACACTGATGCTTTGCAGTACAGAATATTTGTAATAAAAATTTACTTGAAGATTATTTATAATAACTCTTAATTATTAATCCCTTGACAACTGATATTTAAACATTTCATTTGATTCCTCTGATACCTCATTTGACATAATCAGTGTATTTAGATGTAAGAGGCGACCCCAGTGCAGTCACATGATCGTGAGTGTCATATCCTGGTGAGAAAGCTGAGCTTAAGGCTGTGGGGGACCTGGATGAGCTCCAGGGCCTGGGGGGAGGGGGCGAATGGGAAGATGACCTGGTAGCGATACTGCGTGTCCAGCATGAGCTGTGTGGATCCAGCACGGTCCTGCAATAAAGACTGAGAACAAGAAGCAGAGCAAGGCCAATAAATAAATCACTCAGCATATATACCAACTTGCAGCAATTACTTTCCACTGCATCTGTGGAGGTAAATTTAAAAGGCTAGGAAGGCTAAGAGGATCCTCTCTGACCCCAGCCATCCCAGCCACAGCCTTGTCATGCGGTACAGGAGCATCCAGACCCGAAGCAGCAGGTTTAGAGTCTGTTTTTGTCCACAAGCCATCAGGCTAGTGAACTGCGGATACTAATATTTACACACACACACTTTACAATTATGCATGGCACACATATACCACTAGGGGGACCCTAACCCCATACACGACTGGTGCCGCTCACACTGTACACACACGCACACGCACACACACACACGCACACACATATGTTTCTTAAAGTTTACGTTGCACTGCACTACTTCTTAAAATTATATCTTCCTTACATTTTTATGTTTTTATTTGTATTTTATACTTATTTCTGTCCATCTTTTATTTGTTATGTTGTTCTATTATAGTTACTATGTAAAAGTTGAGGTGAGTCTGAGACCAAGAATTTCCTTAATGACAATGCATTGTTATCAGTATATTACAACAGAGCTTGAAACTTGCTAAAAGCTTCTCACTTGAACTTTGCGGACGAAAGACGGTGCCACCCGTTTCTCAAAGTCGTCTATGGGTGTGTAGGAGTTCAGAATTTTCACAATCTGAAAGAGGAGAGAAAAGCAGCCAGTTAATGCCACGGCTTCGCTAAGCGTGCCAGAGGAAGGTGACCTGGGGGTGGGCTCTGCCTGATACCGTACCTGCACGGGGGACAGCTCGGTGCACGTCTCCGATATCTGCCTGGCGTCCTCGTCGGTGGATTTGCTGACCTGGAGAAGCCAGGCTGCCTGGGACAGCGGCTCCATGGTCTCAATGGCGCCGGAGGCCTGGAGGTCCTTCTCCTTCAGCCACTCCTCCAGGTAACTAATATTACACCTGGGAAACACCGACCCGATTCATGGCCCTTTTAGCAGAAAAGCACGACAGCGGCAGAGTAACAAGCTGCCCAGCATGCACACTTTCCCTCTTACCTACTGCTGTTCAAAGAATTCTCTGAAGAACTGAAGCAGTAGCCCCTACATTAAACAACAGTGCTCAAATACAAAGGGGCAGATTGCATTTACGTTTTATTTATTTAACAGATGCTTTTATGCTAAGCGACGCACATCTGACAAAGCGGGGTCAGTCAGTCCTTGGAGCAAATGTGGCTAAGCGCCTTGCTCACAGGCCCTGTGCCGAAATCACTCTGCCATCCATGGCATTTCAACCAGTGTCCCACACACCATCCCAAATTTACCTACCAATTACCTGCTGCTGACACCAAAACGCAGCAGGCAAAGCTGTCATCTGGACGCAGAATTTTCAGCTGTCCGTGCTCTGTTTGCGCCTGTGCCTTATATACGCTACCAGTCAAAGGTTTTTGCACACCACAGGTTTTTACCACTTTTACACATATTTCATAAACTGCAGATTTTTCTGTTCCTGTTAAGCACTGCAAAGTTGAGTGAACAATTATAAATGAAAACATCAAGTCAAATAAAACAAGTTTCCTTTATAACATGGAAAGAGTATGTAACAGTGCATGTCTGACATCCGATTATGTGGTTGTGTGATGATAGCAGAGTCAAATTCTAGCCTGTCAGACTTTGTAGAAAGAATGCCTTGAATTTTCTCTGCTGTTATAACTGCCAGAGGAAGCTACTTTAATGAATCAAAGAAATGACATTTTCTTGATAACACAAGTACTCAAATGGTGAACATGTACATTTATTTGTTAGCAAAGAATACTGAATGTATATTTAGTAAATGTTAAGCGAGTAACATGCAAATGCAGAAAATCTCAGTGTGTGCAAAAACTTTTGACTGGTACTGTAACTGCATTACAGCTTCATCCGTATAAAAGTATGCGCATAGCTCACTTTACAGCCTGTGCACTGATGCCGTCTTTATAGTGCATGCAGGGCGACAGATGGATATGATCTTAACAAGGCACCTGATCTGCATGCCCTTTCTGCAGGAGCACATGTCCTTCCGCAGCAGGATGCCGTTGAGGGCCACCGTCCCCACCAGGAAGAACTGCTGCCGGACAGCCTGTCGGACGAGGCCAGGCTCCATGCCGTGCTGCAGCATGACAGTGTGGAGGTGGC
Organism: Hippopotamyrus pictus; assembly: GCA_026781145.1. Taxonomy (NCBI): domain Eukaryota; kingdom Metazoa; phylum Chordata; class Actinopteri; order Osteoglossiformes; family Mormyridae; genus Hippopotamyrus; species Hippopotamyrus pictus. The sequence goes on from JAODLC010000007.1 coordinate 8,272,004, forward strand.
TGAGCTGCTGCAGGATGGAGGAGATGGTGCAGAGCTCGGCGTCCTCGTAGATGCTGTTGGAGCGCTTGCGGAAGCCGGTGGGCTTCATGCTGGAGATACCCTGCAGGCTCTCGTGCTCCAGCATCCCAGGCACTAGGGGCACACAGTGAGAGCTTTACCAGGCACTAGGGGCACACAGTGAGAGCTTTACCAGGCACTAGGGGCACACAGTGAGAGCTTTACCAGGCACTAGGG
>JAODLC010000007.1:8272337-8282693 GCA_026781145.1 Hippopotamyrus pictus
GCACACAGTGAGAGCCTTAGCACAGTGACATGCAGCAACAGCATCGGAAAGGAGAGACTGAACGTGATCACGTGGTGCTTCTGTAACACTCTGATGACCAATAGCAGGGGTGGGCAATCTTATCCAGAAAGGGCCAGTGTGTATGCAGGTTTTCGCTGCAACTCCCTAATTAAAATACTAATTAGAGGACTGATTGGCTGAAGAGTCCTCACACCTGTGTTTGAACAGCTGACCTAAAGGTTATTCCAAAAACCTGCATACACACCGGCCCTTGGCGGATAAGATTGCCCACCCCTGACCTATAGAATTATAGCAGGCAGGGGGGGTTAGCATGTGGCTCAGAGGGCTAAGCCCCTGTACCAGTAATCGGAAGGTTGCCGGTTCGAGTCCAGCCTTGCTGGAATAGTCACATCTGTGGGCTCTTAAGCCTGAGCTCCATGGGTGCCTCTGCAGGTGGCTGCCCTTCGCTGCCAAGCTTGCTCACACCTGCATGTGTGTCTCTCATGCAGAGCAAGGAGGGGGGGGTAGGCGATGAGAGAATTTCCCCATGGAGACTGATAAAGTATCATCATTTCATTTCAAACTGGCTGGACTTTGGTGAATAATCTATCTGAGAATGGCATTTTTAGTCCTTGATAAGTTGCCTACATGGAGAAAAGTATAATAGCATAAATAAATAATAATAAAAGCATAAATAAATCTCTTGAGTAACTAAATGACAGAGCAGGTTATAAACAGTGATTTTTTTTCCCTTTCTTTTTTATACATTTAATATAGATTCCACAAGGGGGAGCCCTTACCCCAAGAACTAACATCAACTTAGGCGGCTGCTCCAGTCCGAGCTGACGAAAGCTGAGCTGAGCCCAGAATAGCGGTTGGAGCTAGTGCTGCATGTGCTCTGACACACGCTTACACAACAGACACACGCGTTGGCGTGCGCACGCGCACACACACGGCCTTCTACCCACCAATCAGCGGCATCAGGGCTTTTTCCATGACGCTGGCAAACTGGTGATAGATGTGAATGGCGAGGTCACTGAAAATCTGTCTGTACTCAGACAGATCAAAATTCTGCAGGGAGTTCTTGTTCTGCCGTGGGGTGTTGTACTTCATGAAGTCCTTCGGAGAACGCAGTCAGCAAAAACAAGGGTTAGCTATTTACCTCACCAAATGCATCAACATATAATCCGTTTTCCTCCGGTCTGTTATCACATACGTTCCTATGGGGTATGTCTGCTGTACAACGGCCTACCTCCTCCCCGCTGTACTGCTTCAGAGAGTTGAGCATGTAGTAAGTGTTGGAAAGCCAGAATGACAGCATCTCAAAGTCTTCCTGGTGTTTCTGAAAAAACAACGAGTACATGACTTATTTTGTAAAACGCTTTACGGTAGGTCTACAGTGAAACTAGATACAAGATGTCCTTGAGGACAGTATATGAAGATGAAAGGATTTCAAAGGTCCACAAGGTCTCAGGTGTCTGGGTCAGCATCTCACCCTGACAATGTTCTTGATGCCGTCAATGATGCTGCTCATTAAGGACTTGAGCTTGGCGTCGTCGTTAAGATAGTCCGCGTGGCGGATGCACATAAATAGGATGTAAGCGGCCAGCCCAGGGATCATGTTAACCACCACCCCCCTCGGTTTTAGGTCTGCCAGGAGCGGGAAGGACAGTGAGCATGACATATCTATAGTGATACATAGCAAAGTCAACCTGATGTCCATCACAGCAGTTAGCCATAAGCATGACATCATTATGACATCAACAACAATCTACGCTACATCAACCATAAACATGAACAGGACTGTCCGTACCAAGAATAATATTTTGGATAAGCCTTGATTCATCTTCCCTTTTGTATTCCAGCATGCCAAGATACTCTTTGGGGACAGCAGAGACTTGATTTTGATTGGCTGGGGTGGAATAGAGAGGCAGGAATTAACAATGTAGTGCAGATCTTTCAAAGGAAAAATCACATGGCAGTGTGAAGTTCAGTATTACCATTCTCCACTTTCAGAAGACTCTTGATCTGATTCTGCAGTTTCCTTATTAACCTGTCTTTCATATCAAGCTGTTCCTCAAAGTCCTGGGATGAAAACATAAATATTTACAGTGAAAGTCAAACCCCCTGGTGGGGATCGGCGCAGACCTTGGGCCTCCCCGGCACTCGCCATGTTCTCCGCAGTGAGCCGCGACGTCTCCAGTCGCAGACGGTTCTTGGTTTCACACTCAGCCTGCTGCTGCTTCCTCAGCTGGATGTTCTCCTCCTCTTTCTCCTCCAGTCGGCTCTCCAGCTCTGCTTTCTCCCTCTCAAATTCTGCCTTTTGCTGCTCCAAGAGCCTGAAGACAAAAGGAATAATTTTTTAAAAGACTATTTAAATGCATGAAGAGCTGTTTATGATCTTGACTTTGCTGCGAGTTCAATAACGCTGAGATGCTGTTTTTCAGCTCCAGCATGAGCACGGCATACCTTCTCTGCAGGCCTTCCTCTTCTAGGCTGCTGCGGAGACTGCTTGAGACGTCTTCCATTTTGCCTAGGGTAGACAAAACGGCAACATCCAAACTGAAAACGTGACTTGGGCATATGCAAAATAGCTCATAGCCATCATATAAAACCAATTAATTCTTTGAGTTTTCATCATCCAGAACTGTACATAGGACAAGTGTTTAGAGCAGGGTTCCTCAGTTCTGGTCCTGGAGAGCCAGAATCCAACACTGTTTGCAGATTTTCCTGCTCAGACACACCAACTAAACCTGGTATACAATTAAGATGTGTCTAGGCAGGGAAATCTGCAAATTGTGTTAGATTTTGGCCCTCCAGAACTGGAAATGGGAAATCCAAGTGTATGGAAAATGGATGGACGGAAAGATTTTTCATCTTTTGATATCAAGCAGGTAATTTGCATGAGCCTTAGCCTTGATTGTCTTCTGGTGAAAACTTGACATTGACAAAACGCTAATGTTAATAATGGGTTTAAAAATTCAGGATGGACTCTCAGTCAACACTTGGCATATTGGATGTCATTCCCTCTGACCTTTCATCTCTGCGGCCTGCTCTGTTATGCGGGCTTCTAGGTCTTGATTCTGTCGCTGTAGTTCTGACACCTGCTGCTTAAACTGTGGTATTACCTGCATGTGGGAACACAACACGCACAGCGTAACCCAAAAGGGCAGAACACAGCGTACACAGCTCAGCAGAGCAGGACCTCAAGCTAGACCTTGGAGGAAACTGACTAAGAAAGGCACACACCGCCACTGATTGATGTTTATAAGTGTTCACCTCGAGACCACAGCTGGAAAATGCTACCAACACAAGAGCATCAGAGACCCATGACGTTTCCAACAGCAATGAAAAAAAGTGATGCTTTTTGGCTCTTCAACCTGCATCTGCACCCTCCTACCATGTTCTCAGCAGCGAGTCGAGCCACCTCTTGCCGGATGTTGTCTTTGATGTTGTTCTCTTCCTGGAAGAGCTTCTGCAGCTGGTTGTTCTCATTCTGGAGATGATCCATCTGGAGCTTCAGGCTTTGGACTTCTCTGTCATTGTCCTGTTTCTGAGCCTGAGAACGCATCTCCATTACTCTGTGTTTTGAGGAATAGACAAAGTTATAAATGTAGCTGCTTCACGAGAGAATTTCAAAATATGTTACAAACACATGCATAAATACAACAAATATAATGAAATGAGACCTGCTGGCTTCACGTAGAGCTTCATAAGCAAACAGAAATTCTCCATCTTCACCAAAATCTTCAGGATTCTCAGGAATTATCCTTCAAATAGGGTGAAATGTATTACCCTAAGTGTGCAATTTTTTTCAAAGTTTATGCAGCAATGTAATGACAAAGCTGTGAAATCGTACCTGGCAAGAAGTTCATTGTCATTTATACCACCAAGAAGTTGTCTGGTGATCATAGAAATTTTCTCTAATATAGAAGAGAATGTCAGATCTAAAACCACCACATGCTAATAAAACAGCATAACATCAGTGACATAACACTAAAATTCACATTCAAACTCGATAAACATTATTTACTGTATACAGTGATGTGCCATTGAAATGGTAGCAATTTCCAACCGTTCCGAGGTAAACCACAACAAACGGACACCAATCAGTGTGTGTACCTCCTGCTTCCTGTCTCTGTTGCTTTAGCTTTCTATCCAGGTCGTCTTTCTGCGTTTGGAGGGTATGGACCTCTTTCCGCAGTTCTGGAATCATCTTTAAAGACGCACAACAGCATGCTTTGCTAACTAGCCAACATGAGTCGAATACATTACTAAATGACTAGTCAATGAGAATCACATACCACATACTGACGAGTCAGCTAGAATTTGTGAAATGAATGATAATTCCAAGGTAGAATGAAATATTATTCTGTAAACATCTTGAGAAGAATAGTGGTAAAACTAGACTTACTTTGACGTGCTTAGTAAGCTGCAGAACTTGTTCCTGTAAGTCACGGTTGACTTGACTCTCTTCTTCAATCTGCTGCTGAAAACTAACATTCTGCTCCCTCAACCTCCTGTTCTCCTCTTTCAGAGCTTCTATCTGTTTCTCATAGTCCTCCTTCTGGATTTCGATGTTATTCTCCACAATTCTGGCATAGAAAAAAAAAAGGTTATTCTTAACCACATTCCATTCCATGTGTTACTGGGAACGGGGAGGGCAGCGTGTGTTTCAGTGGGCTAATCCTTTGTGCCTGTGATCAAAAGGTCACCAATTCACACCCTTACTTTCTTTGCCTTTCTTCCCTCCCAAGTTCTTCTTGAAACCTCTTCTTTAATGCCTCAGTGCTGTCTGGAAATTCGCACAGAAAAAAAGCAGTCAGCGATTATTTTCCTGGTCAGGATGCAGCTAAAGACAACATCTCCCTCTACTCACCCTTCATTTCCTGCACAGAATCTGCATGTCTGCGCTCCATGTCCTGCTTCTCTTGAGCAAGCCTGTCATTCTGAGCTTGAAGCTGAAGAATCACCTTTGGGCCATGTTAAGAATTCATGGGTTAATTCGCAGTTATTTCTTCCAACACTGAAATACATCATGTCTGTTTCTCTGTTCACTGCATTTAGCTTTACTAACTTTTGCACTAACTGTTACAGGCATTCAACACTAGACTCTCTGTGTGTCAAGATCAAGAAAGACTTTTTTGTCATGTTCTCCAGCATCCACCTGGTCTGCGTTTTCTTTGTTCATCTTCTCGCGCTGCTCAAGGGACTTCCTGTCATTGATGGATTTGCTGAGCTCCGTCTCCAGCCTCTGAAGCTTGTCCAGGTCTTGAGCGCGAGAGTTTGCAAAGGCAGTCAGCTTTTCCAGCATGCCGTGGTTTTCTCTGCTCTATTAGGGAGGAATTTGGAAAGGGCAAGACTCCAAATCTCTCTCTCTCAAGCATCAGCCTTTTAATGTCATCCTGCATCTGTCTGAAGTGCTAGACAAACTTTACTATTATTAATAACAACAACAATAGTAATGGTGACAATTTATTGATCACTGTGGGAAAATGATCTTTTCACCTACCCCATCTTGCTCTCCATGACACACATATAAGTGAGAGCAATCTAACAGCAAAGAGTAGCCACTTGCAGAGGCGCCCATGGAGCTGATGGTTATGGGCTTTGCTCATGAACCCGCAGACGTGACTACCCTGCTGAGGCAGGGCTTGAACCAGCAACCTTCCGATAACAGCCACAGAGGCTTAGCCCCCTGAGCCACACGCTACCCCGATACAGCATCATTAGTGTCTCGTGAGGTCCCTGTTGCCGCTGCTCTTACCTGATCCTCCAGCTTCTTCTTCAGCTGCTGGACTCTGTAGGACAGTTGAACATTGAGAACGAGTCGGCGGATGTTCTGGAAGCGACGCCGGGCCAGCCACGCTCGGGCATACTTCTGCAGCACCACGGCCTTATGGTCCGCCACCATCTGAAGTGGGCCATGCACACGCACGCAAAATTACACACGCACGCGCGCGCACACACACACACACACACAATGGCTGCCATTTAATAACCTTTACCCACAACACTGGGCCAATGGATCACACCAAATGCTCAAATGTCAGAGAGCTTCAAGCCGGCTATAGATCTCCACCTGTCTGTAGCGTTTCCGGGCGAGCCACCCCCTGGCGTAGGCCTGGATGGTCAGAGTGGCCACCTTCACCAGCTTATACACCTGCCGGACCAGGAATCCGCGGCAGTACTTCTGGATGATGATAGCTGCCCAGGCTTGCTTCAGCATCTCAGCCGTAATAGCTTGTCTACAACAGCATTGATGCATAATAATGAGAAACAACTACCTCTACAGTGAGCCAGGTTACCAAAGTCAAGGCGTGAACCATGCAACTCTTAGATCAAAGAATATACGACGACATCCTGGCAGATTAACGTCTACAGATAAGGGAATTTTTCTGAAGCTCTTCCTAGGAGATTGACCATCAGGGCATGAAGATTCCTTCTTCCTCACCGGATCATCCTCTTTCCACGCACATACTGTTGGATGGTGGTGGCTGCAGCCTGCATGCGCAGGAACTTCTTGCGCTGATTCCAGCCACGCAGGTGCTTCTGGATGGTGATGCAGGCCTCCCGCAGACGATCGGACCGCAGCTTCTCCAGGTAGGCCACCTGGCCGGCACGGAAGAAGATTTTGGTCCGGCCGAACTTGTACTGGTTAGGGTCCTAGGGAGGAGGTTGAGCAATGAGCGATGAGGGGGTGTAATATGCTGATGTGCAGCCACCGAATGCACGCTGCATTAAAATCATCAGAGACTCTGAGGCATCTCAAGATGCCAGTGTAGGACTCACCTGGATTAACCTCTGAAGGACATTCTTACATGTCTGCTTCTTGTCCATAAGGCCCAGCTCAGACTGGGTCATCAGAATACTGTAGCGACTGTAGAACTCAATGTAAGTCCACCTGGGAAGAAAAAAAAAAATCCAAAATTATATTTCAATTATTCCTGACTAGCCATCACAATGTTTAGGTCTGGGTTTCTCTAATAAGTCCTCAGGAACCCCCAGACAGCCCACATTTTTGCTCCCTCCCAGCTCCCACAGAATTGTCTGTCTGGGAATCTCTGAAACCCTTGAGAGGACTATGAATGAGGACTACATTCAGGGATCCTGGAATGTGACATAAAACTGGCCACAGCTGTAAATAAAAGCCAAGAACCAGTTCCTGACACTGGGTTGGACTTATGAGCACCTTGAGGGGTAGCTCTGAGCGCTGATACGAATGGTCTCCAGAACTCCACAGGCCCGGAGCTGCTGCACCACTCGTTTGGAGTCATACCTGAAGCACAAGAGAATCCATGCTGAGGGAGTAGGCCTCCCAGACTCCACTAAAGAGCTCTAAAAACAGCGTCTAAAGTATTTTCTCAAGAGCTTATTAAAAAAAACATTATTTCGATTAAGTGATCAAAAGTTCCTGTGCTCAGTACATACTCAAAAGGATTTTTTTCATCGTTCGGTTTTATGCAGCGCACATAATGAGGGGTGGTGGCGTTCAGCGTTTCCATCAAGAGGGATAGAGAGTTGCGGAACTGCAAGCCAACAGACGTGAGAGCAGTCAGTGCAGCCAAACCTGCTCACCTTCAGCCAACCAGTCAATCAGGACACAGGAATCTGACATGCACCTACCTTGTTGCCCACAGTTGTCCTGAGCTGCTTATTGGCTGGTTTCAGGCCCGGCCTGGCAGGCCTGACGTTAATGCCCTTACTTAGGGGAGGGACCTGCTCTTCGTCTTGGAAGAAATCTGATAGGAGATGGAACTGGGGGAAAAAAACAAGTACAGTTAAGCATTTTAAGAGATGCTAAAAAGAGTATATACAGTAGTTATAGACAGTCCTGGGATGCTTGCTTGATTCTGTCAAAATATTGCAAATTTATTGATTTTATGACAAAAATCATTAATTTATTCAATTTTTTACAAAAAATATGTATCACTTTAGAAACAACCTGTAGTTTTAAGTAAAACATCCATTTCAAGTAGTAATAAATCCAAATCATAGTTTTAAAAGAGCGGTTTAGTAGCGCCTTTATAATAACATAAAATACCAAACATCTGTGCTTAGTATCCATTTGGGAGACTCTACTGACTATAATTGCAATTAAAAGCAAAATGGCAAAAACAGAATTGAATGAATTAGCCGAAAAATGATGGCACTTAAAAACAAGAAAATGTCTGTGTGGAAGATATGTGCAGATTTGTTTTGACATTGCTTGTCAATGGACTTTTGTTATGAAACCAGTAAATCTGTAATATTTTTTGCAGAAGTGTCCTTTCTGTGAGCACTGAATATAAATATATATATAAACAAACATATTTTTTCAGCCCCGTACTTTGCTGTCCTTCATGATGTCCACCAGCTCTTCATAAAGTACATCTCTGTTCTTCTCCAGAAAGCCTCTGCACTGATACTCCACCTGCACAATAAAGTCTGTCGTTGAAAGCAGGTGACTTTCCTGGGTCTGCCAGCGTTTGTTTTGTCCATCTTGACTGATTGTCAGGGTTAACAGCAGAGAGGAAACAGTTTGACAATCACCTTGCTAATCTACAGTTAAGATTCAAGTTCAGATGTGTAAATTAGACACAATTAAATTTGATTTACTACGACTAACAAAATTAATAAGAATAGTGGGCTTTGCTGAGAAACTTACATATTGAGATGTAGTCAGTCCTAAAGAATTAGGAATAACTCAGAGTTTGTCCTTTTCTGAGGTCAAGCAGTTTATATATGCTGCCACAGAGACTAAAATTGTCATGCAGTATGTTTACAAGCCGCTGCTTTCTGTGCTCAGAGTGAATTTGTAAGCAGAATAAACTGCCATTTAAGTCTGAAGATACTGTTCACAGAGAAATACAACAGTGTTCAGAATAATTTTGCCTCTGAAAATATTCTGTTTTCAATAGTTTCCGGCCACTCATTCTAAAAAAAAAAGTCAGATACTACTTCAATACTACCTACTTTATACCAACTGTACTGTATGTAAATAGACAGATCTGAAGTAAGGGGCCTGTACTATTTTAAAATGCAAGTGCATGACAGTGTTTCATGCAAGCGACCCATTGACCTGTCAGTCCAAGGCACCCCACCTTGTCAGCAAAGTGCTGAATCACAAAGGCCTGGTTTGACATCCTGGGCTTTTCGAAGAGTGCATTCTTCTCCAGGTAGTTGTTGTATAGTTTCTGGAGCCAGTTCTGGTCAGTTCCCTGTGGAAACTGGAATGGAAAGTAATAGTAGAGCTAAAACCATGCTGCAAAAAACCCACAAATAAAACCACTAATCAATTCACATTGTAAAATAAAAGAGCAATTCCCCACTTAAAACAGTACAAGTTAAAGGAATGTTACCAAGCACTCTTCATCCAGTAAGTCCAGTATGCCCATTTTAGCTTCAATGAGGTCAATAACAGGCTGGTTGTCATAGAAATCAATCAATGTCCATGGGATGTCTTCCTTCATGTACTCCTCTTGTTCCAGTTTGAAAACATGCTGTGAGACACACATGAGCAGGAATGCATATATATTTATCAAATAAAATTATTCTGTTTGTATTTCATTTTCAGAGCTGAAAAATAAAACTTTGACATACCAGGTTAAACTGCTGTTGCAGCTTTTCATTTGCATAGTTAATACAAAACTGTTCAAAGCTGTTAACCTCAAACGTTTCAAACCTGGTAAAAAGACAGTTGGACTAATCAGTGAGACAAACTTCAGCCATCTTACAGAATAAGACTGGAAGTATCTCTGGACAGCAAGCCGCAAACCTCAATTCACTTACAGGAATTGTCCCTAGACAGCAGGCCGCAAAGCTCGACTCACTGACAGGAAGTGTCCCTAAACAGCAGGCCGCAAAGCCTAACACACAGACAGGAAGTGTCCTTAAATAGCAGGCCACAGAGCCCAACATACAGACAGGAAGTGTCCCTAGAAAGCAGGCCGCAAAACCCAAAACACAGACAGGAAGTGTCCTTAGACTGCAGGCTGCAAAGCCCAAAACATAGACGGGAAGTGTCTCTACACAGCAGGCCACAAAGCCCGATACAGTGATAGGGAGTGTCCCTAGAAAGCAGGCCGCAAAGCCTAACACACAGACAGGAAGCATCCTTAGACAGCAGGCCGCAAAGCCCAACATACAGACAGGAAGTGTCCCTAGATAGCAGGCCGCAGAGCCCAAAACACTGCCAGGAAGTGTCCTTAGACATTAGACTGCAAAGCTCAAAACATAGACGGAAAGTGTCTCTAGACCAGGGGTCGACAACCTTTTTGACATGGAGTGCCAATTATATATTTTCTTGTTAGTCCGCGTGCCATGTTAACGGGAGGGGGGCGTATTTAGCGAGCGGGGGCGGGGGGGGGGGGGGCT
>JAODLC010000007.1:8306025-8329022 GCA_026781145.1 Hippopotamyrus pictus
CCCCCCCACCCCCCCCCCAAGGTGCTCTCAGCGCCCTCCCATCTGTGCACTGCAGGTCTCCATGGAGCACGGAGGCAGGCTAGGAAGGGGTGGGAGGGGAGTGGGCGTTTCCTTATGTTAAGGGGGGGGGCGAATTAACCAATAGGGGGCAGCATTGACCGAAAACATTCAGGTTTACCTTCTGCTGAACAAAGGTTGGCACATGGTGGGAGACAAACACCGACGACAGGTGGGGGGGAAGAGAGAAGGGGAGGGGGAAACCACAGTTTACATATGATCACTTAATATAATGCATCATACTCCAGGCTACAGCCGGATAAACGCCAACGTAGCTGCATCCAAGTCTGACGCTGCACAATGATTCAGACAGCAACCATGTTTGAGCAGAATGACACGGAGTGACGAGACGCGATCAGATGTAACGTAAAGGGAGCAACAAACGTAAACACAACTGAGCATAAATGACATGAACTGACACTGGATGAAAACAGTGAAGCAGAAGCGTCCTCTGAGTTTCAGACGGATGTCGAAACCCTTAGCATGCCCCCACCCCCCGGCCTCACTCGCTTACATCACAGCCCCACAAGGACAGAGGGTCACATGACACTGAGGGCTGTGGAGCTGCTTCGGGGCGTATCCTGCCAGTGACAAAGAGACACGATGGCGGCTAGGAGCGAGCAGACTGACTCCAGGCCTCTATGTTGGCTTTGACTTATCTGGGCCTTGCCGTTTGCCCTCATGCACATGGGAGAATCTTCTGGAATTCTCAGCTGTCAAGTGATGCCACCTAGTGGTCCGGATCCTGGCGGAAAGCGCCGTCAGGTATCACACATCTATACGCGCATTATCCAATATAGAGTTAGCGCACAAAGCCAATGTCAACCTTCCATCTTTCCACTTATACCGGACGCTGAGCCCATCTCCAAAATGGCTTAGCCCTCCCCACACAGGACAGGAATGATAAAGCAGATCTCTCTGCAGACAGCACCCCCCACCCCGTAACCCAATATAAAACCCTTGGCTGACAATTTCAGGTGTACGTTTTCTCCAATATACAACGAGGCAACACTTAATGGATTCATTTTAAAATTACGATTAAAAATTGACTTTTTTGCAACCTGACTTCTATACTTGAAAAAGAGCACCAGTGTATCAATAGTTAATGGGTGAAAGGTCCATATTTACTGTTCACAGCATTACTCTCATCAATACGGGCACAGGACTGCACTAATGGATTAAAAACATCTATATTAAAACACACTATAAAAAAAAACACTGCACTGAACATTACAGATAATGACTCTTCGCTGCATTTCATGCCTTTCAAAAACAGCCACTGTATACAGTTTTAAAAATAATACCCAGAATGAACAACAGATGGCGACATTGCCTTTGACCATTACAGTGCAGCAAACATTTTTTTGAGGTCACGCGTCAGAAAGCATCAGAACAAATTGAGACTTGTTTTCTGAGGCAGGCATATTCCTACTTAAGAGACACTCTGTACTGTGAATTACTAAGTAAAGCGAATTTCACCCCCACCCCCCTGCAGAAAGCCCAGTGTAGGAATTTCTCAATCGTACTGTTTGCAAGCGAGCAGAATCTGACTCAACGGGGCTGAAGGGAGTGGAGGAGGAGGAGGGAGGGAGAGAGACCTGCTACACAGAACAGACCTTGCTGGCCTTCAGCACGTGTATCTGCTCTTCATTGACGGTGTCTTTATTTTTCTCCAGGAAACCTTCACACTGGTACTCCACCTGAGGAGAGACGTCATTAAGTTCATTTACATCTTAGCAAAAGTCTGAGCTAAAATTGCAAGATAACGCCCCCCCAACCCACCCCACACTGCCCTACGAGTACAGCATGACCATCCAACGCAAGTTCAGTGCAGGACAGATATAAGCTAGAAGCATCAGTAGTGCCAGCTGTCTGTGCACCACTGGCCAACAGTAATCATCCAATTCATATGGAAGCCCAGACAGAGGACACATGATTACAGTCCGAGTCCTGTGTGACTCATGCTTTTGGGGCAGCATCTCACAGCCCATGCTGAGAATGCCTGGACAGCTCCCTGAGGACTGAAAGTCCCTGTAACCCGAAACCTGAGCTAAAACGGGACTAGGAAGTGTGCATTTTACCGTCGTGAGCAAATCGGACTCAATCAGCCGCTCGCTGCACCCAGACAGCACAGACGTGAAGGTTCACAAGCCTCCCTATGCATAAATGGGGAGTCACACTACCAGCCAGGAAGGCCCACCTTGTCGGCAAAGTGCTGGATGATGAAGGCCTTGTTGGACATACGGGGTTTCTCGAACAGGGCGCACTTCTTCAGGTGTGTGTTGTAGAGCTTCTGGGCCCAAGACTCATCTGATCCTTTGGGCATCTGAAGGAGGCAGAAAGAATTTCTCTAAGATACAGGGCTGGGATTAAGGCCGGTATCGGGAACTGCGCTGCTAATGGCGGTGATGGAAGGGCTGGATGCATCAAAGGATGCTTCTCAACCTTGCACTCTTCATCCAGAAGGTCCAGGACCCCCATCTTCGCCTCGATCAGGTTGATGCATGGCTGATTATCGTAGAAGTCGATAAGGGTCCAGGGAATCTGCTCCTTCATGTACTCCTCCTGTTCCAGTTTAAAGACGTGCTGCAGAAAGCAGGTGAAGGCAGCATCTGAGCGCCGTCGTCTCATTTTGTATGACAAGGTGGCATGTATGTGGTGAGGCATGATATGATCTCTACAAAGAGTGTGGAACGCATTAAATGTTTTGCTATAATCTTTATTTAAAATGGCCTTACTTGAAATAAAATCAAACTAAAACCTGACATTGAGAAAGTAAAAACAAAATGACTCATTCATATATTCAAGTTTGTGTAAGTAATTTCAGAACTGACTTTTAGACCTGGTAACCAAACAGTAAGTTAACTGCAGAAGGCAAGGAGTGAAGGCTTCAGGAAGTTTCCAAAGCATAGCCGGGATGCTGGGAAACGAACATGCTCACCATGTTAAACTGCTGCTGTAGCTTCTCATTGGCGTAGTTTATACAGAACTGCTCGAAGCTGTTAATTTCAAAGGTCTCAAACCTGTAGGCAGAAACAGCGTATCAGGCAGGTGGAAATGGAGGGTGACAATCACTATACCGCACTCCTACTAGGGGTGTAATGATGTATCAGGCAGGCGGGAATGGAGGGTGACAATCACTATACCGCACTCCTACTAGGGGTGTAATGATGTATCAGGCAGGCGGGAATGGAGGGTGACAATCACTATACCGCACTCCTACTAGGGGTGTAATGATGTATCAGGCATGCGGGAATGGAGGGTGACAATCACTATACCAGCTTTTCTAATACTAATACTCAGCTGGCCCTAACTTTAAACAGAATAATAATTTTGTGATTTACATGTGTTATAGTGTTAATTGTGAAATGAAAAATGAATTTTGTGACAACTAACGTAATGAAAGCTCAACAGACTGCATCTGTGGCAGAGGGTTGTGGTTGGGCGGTGGGGGTGGATATTGTGGTTCTGTCTTCCAGAACTGCGACACAAGATGGTATTGCGATTCTGGTCTTAGATTCAGAACCACTAACACCTACTACCTCCTACTTGTGCCGAGTTTACTATTCTAGGGCTTGTGTTCTTGGTAACATACCCGTAGATGTCAAGCACTCCAATGAAGGAGTGCTGCTTGACCGTGGAGTGGAGGGCCTCGTTGACGTGGTCCACGATCCAGGTGAAGAGCTTGGCGTAGATGTGCTTGGCGAGGGCGTCGCGGGCATTGATGGCCTGCAGCTTGGGGACGGGCTTGATGTAGGTCTCCGTGGCCGTCTTCAGCTTCTTGTGACACAGCCAGTGGGACATGTCTTGGTATGTAACCCCCATGAGGTCACAGAAGACGGTCAGGTGCTTGTTGTTCGGCTGGAACAAGAACATGGACTTAAAATATTTACCCAAGGTTTCTCCCACCCCAAGCTTTGCAGGGAAGACTGACCACTGGATATGAAAAGTGACACTCCCACCACCCTGGGTCAACAACTTGGCTTTGCTAGCGATAAGGACTCCACCAGGGCGGCCAACGCAAGCACGCTGGGGAATTCATGCATGTTTGTTCTGGAATCTTTTTCAAGGATATCATGTGCCGTGACTGAGCATTATGCAGAGTTATAATAAGTGTCACACAAGTGGGCTGCAATATCAGAACCCATCAAGCAAATCACTACTGGCCTCAACTGCAATCACATGGTATTGTGGTCCTACAGACATTTGCAATAATGTCATTTGCTGTAACGAATCACTGTAAAATCCAATATGTCATTTGACTTAAATCCATTTAGCTTTGTAGCCTGGACTCTAATAATTTAAGGATTATCTGGGACTGGTGCATGTGGCCAGTTAAAGGTAACTATCGGTGGGTGATATGACCTAAAATTATCACTTTGTTATTAAATTTTTTTCCAAGTTTTGGGAGGAGTAGCATGTCCTGTCCCTTTATGTAAATAAAAATTTTTACTAATATATTAACTACATGGAATGTATCATTTTCAATTGGGACACATGGGAGGGTATCAACAGCATTTATTGCAAAAAGCCTGAAGATCTTGATATTAACTGTTATGTGTCACAACAAAACCAAAATGACCAGTTCTGCCATATCAAATGAAGAGCACTTTTGTGGTTACATGGTAGTTGAGAGCCAAAGTGTATCAGGGAACACAAAAACACAGAAATAAAAGCATCAAGGACACAGCTACAAAAACGGACAGTACAGACACCCCACCTCTCCCGCAAGTTCCGGGAGTCTCCCGCATGTTGATAGTGGCTCCCTGACGTCCGCAGATTATATACAATAGCCTGGACATTTGGATTTTCGAGTGTGTGCGAGCGTGTGAGAGAGAAAAAGCGCCTAGAGTTTATCTAGTATCTTTGGAGAAGGAGAGCGAGCGTCAGGGAGCCGCTGCCAACACACGGGAGGCTCCCTGAACTTCCGGGACGGCTGGGGTGTCTACTGCAAAATGCTTAAATGATGTGTCATCTGGAGTAACTTAAGTAAATAAGGAGGGGAGGTAACAATGCATTGTAACAGAGGGGGCCTCCCTTTCAGAGTCTCCTCTCCTGTCGATGCCTTTTTTTATTCCGCTTTCCCAACTTTTCCTAACTTTATTAGCCATACCTTGCTTAAGTGGTACGACATCACCACACATTAATTGTACCTTTTACCACGTGAAAAAGCTGCATGAAAGCAGCAACACATATACGAGGTGTATATACTGATTTACCAAATGGTTATTTTTTAGTTTGCTACTAAATACATGTAACCAGGTCATTTTTGTTTAATGTGTATAATTGCACAAAATCTGTTTATTTTGTATTGTTAATTTGCTATCAGGACACGGCGTCAGTGTGTTTAACAGAAAATTTGCACGACGCAGATAAACCAGTTACATATACTATATAAGGACTAGTATTCAGACTACAACTGAAGTTTCGAAGAAAATAAAATGCTTTATTTTTTATAAATAGGCTGTTGTATAATTAGGCTGTTGACGTCTCGCAGTATTAATGATGTAGTGATATCCATGTCGCGCCGCACAATCGCACTGCTCTTACCGGGATGCTGCTGCTGTCTGAGTCTCGGTCTTTCACCTCCACGTTGCCAAGATGTAGAATAGCAGCCAAGACTTTGAAAAGTCCCATTTGATAGGATTCGTTGATTCCTGGTGGGAAGTGAACGATCATCATCATCCAAAGGTAAGAAGTTCAGTGTTTATTGGGTAAGGCTTTGCAGTAAGTGCACATTCATATTGCCCTTAAAACGCATTTGTAGAACATTCAGTGCACCTAACTATACATCCTAACATACATTAACAGCTTTAATATACATTAATAACAAACATCATATGATGAACATTATAATTATGTTTGCTGTTAATCTATATCAAAACTGTTAAGGTATACATACATGCTGCTTATGAATGTTCTAAGAATGCATACTGAATGTAACATTAAAGGTGCAGTTAATCTAAAGCGTTACAGTTTTTTTTTTTTTTAAGGCTTTTAGAACATTAAAGTTTTATCCCCATCAGTACATTTAACCCACAAAACAGTATGTATTGTAGAGAAATCTTGTTTATGTTGCGATTTCATAGTTAAAACAAGGGATTTAAAAAAGACAACCAAGCCTGACTATTTCAAAGTCCTGCAGACCTCACCTAATAAGGAGAAGGCATTGCGTGTGGTGAGCATCTCCTGCGCATCCTCCACGCCGTCGATGATGAGGTTCCTGCCCTGGTTTGTGTAGTGGAAGTCGTCTGCTCTGGCTGCAGACCGGAAACACAGTGCCATGACGACAAGGTACCGCCAGGACACATGCGGCCCTTTCCGGCCTGTTCTCTAAGCACAAAATCGCACTCGTACACTTTGCTGAGTGCAACTCTTCTGCTCAGTTTGATCTGGTCCGTGTTGAATCATATTTCACTGCTCATCACTGATTAACGCAACAGTAATTCAGATGCCATAATCAAACAAGCTATTGATCAAATGGGTCTCTTACAGACTTACCTAATGACACCTAAGCAAACAGCTTTTTTTTTTGGGAAAAGGTGTTTCCCAATCCAGTCTTTGGGGACCCCTGACAGTCCCGGTAATTAAAATGTGGACTGTCTGGCAGGGACCAAATAAATGGCCCGTCTGAGGGTCCCAAGGACCGGACTGGGAAACACTGCTCCACAATCTAGAACAAACAGCCATGTAGAACGTTTCTGGACATTTCACGCATAGCCACAGCAATTATGAAGCAAGACAGAAGCAAGTTTGAGGTACAACATCAGTCTCATGGGTTGGTAGGACAGCAATGGCAGGCCATGTAAGATCCCCTGTTGCTGAGCAACGGGAGCCCACTGGATCACCCAATAAAGGGGCATCCACTGGGCAGGATGCCGGGGGAACAGAGAGGCAGTGTGGCAGTGTTGTCACCAGGGCCATGTTGCTATGGTAGCCAGGGCAGGTGTCTGCTCACTGTGGGAGCATGAGGATAAGCTCCACCCCCCACTGCTATCCATCAACACACAACAGCTTCTCTACCACTTCAGGAGAGGAATGATTCCTTTACAAAAAAAGCTTTTAATAGATGAACTACGGAGCCAGCTGCCCCTAATATGTTAATTCTTTGATATCAATTAAAATTGTAAAAGACATTTTCAAAACCCAACACAGAGGTTAAGGACACAAACACCTGCCTGCCACCTTTGTTGAAAAGAAAATAAAAACATAAAAATGCACCTAATTTTAGGTCTTTGAATTCCGGCAAATTGGCAGAGCCGCACAGCTGGTAGAAGATGTGATAGTTTCTTTCTTCATCTGCCTACAAATGAAATACAAAAAAGGTCATTTCAGACTCAGGGGAGAAAAGACTTGGAAGTCAACTTAACTAGCAGTAAGTTTGATTTATGACTTGGATTTTAAACTCTGAATATCTCAAAATTCCTCACCAGACAAGCTGTGGCAAAGTGCAGAAAGGAATGTTACAAGGGTGGTGACGGCTTTCAGCCTGGATTCAACCCCAATTCACTCGTGTTAATCTATGTAGCACCTTGATCCGAGAGAAACGCCGTTTCATTTTTAACTGAGTACTGCACCAATTGTGTTTGGTTAGAAATGATAATACCGACTTTATACTATGGTAAAGATGTGGTGTACTGCTTTTTATTACAACAGAGGCTCATTGCAAATGGACCTTAATAGCAGACAATTAGCGCAGAAGATCTGTTCCCAGGTCAGATGTCTATTCCTGCTCTCCACCTGTTAGGAATTTGCATTAGTCCTCAGGGTAAATCACAGCAATATTCACAGTTTTTACAGAACCAGGGGTGATAATATTTAACTGTTTATCTGGACTCTGTAAAGATACTGTGACGCCCCTCCCCCCCCGACACTGAAACACTGCAGTGCACACTGCACACTGCACAATACCACAGGGACACTCAGACAGAATAACGGATACTACGAAACCACAAGTCAGTCCTTTTGACGGGAACCTCAGAGCAGCTGACTAAACAGGCAGGATGAGAAAATGCACACACACACAGTCTCTCACACACACACACACACACACACACACACACACACAGTCACAATGAATGACCCTAATCATCATCACAACAAAATTCTGCCACAATGTGATACAATTATATTATTAAATTTTAAGTACACAAATCATCTTTGTAAGTACTACTATTAACAAACTTGGAGAGGATTTTTGGTGATGTCAGGATAATCTCAGTTTTTCCTTTAAATTTGCCCTAAGACATTAAAACTTGCCCACAGGGACTCAACGACCCCCTGATGTTGAAGGCTGTGCCTAAGTGATGCACAGACAGGGGCCCCGCCCCCAGCGACGCACAGACAGGGGCCCCACTCCCAGCGACGCACAGACAGGGGCCCTGCCCCCAGCGATGCACAGACAGGGGCCCTGCCCCCAGCGACGCACAGACAGGGGCCCTGCCCCCAGCGACGCATCGCAGCCCCTGCCTTTGAAAACAACATTTCAGGAACTTTAATGGCCATGAAAGTACACTATTAGTCTAATTCAGGAACATATCCAGAACGCTTCTCATACGTGCAGCTGTGCGATAGCGATGCCGCATTATCATGGTGGGCGTGGTTAAAGTCTCCGTGCGTATTCCTCCGGGTGTAGAAGGAAGAGAACTGCGTTCCACACCAGCATGTCCTCCTCAGTGAGAGCATCCCTTCAGCCACTTACCTGGAAAACCACTCTGGACTTCTCCAGCAGGTAGGTCCTCATGTTGGCCCCAATGATGTGGTATCGCTTGTCAAAGCCGATCTCGATGTACTTCCCGAAACGGCTGCTGTTGTCGTTCCTGGTGGTCTTGGCATTTCCGATAGCCTGGATGAAAAGGGGCGGGGAAACGGACACGTCGGTGCCAGATGGTGGAGGAAGCGAGGCAGCACGGAGGGTCTTACGGAGGGCAGGCGCGGCATATGGAACCACGGTTGGGTTAAGGATTACGGAAAGGCACAGAGTCAAGCCGTGATTTACAGCTATCGCACCCCACTTTCACAGAATCTAAGTGATTCTGTTTTTAGTGGAGGCTACACAGAAGTCCAACACCTCAATCTGACAAAATCAGATTTAATCAGCACCAGTATCACAGGTGCCTGTAGTAGCAGGGAGGTGGCTCACTCCCCCAACCCCCCCCCCGAATAACTAACATCCCCACCAGACGCTGGTCAGGAGACAGCTCTCTACGCAGGTGAACTGTCAGTGTTGACGGGTTTATTTTGTCATTTTTTTTTTTTTATTCCACAGCATGATCACATGACGATGTGTGGTTGAGCTCCTCTGGGGTCTGCTCCGTTAATTAGCAGCTTAGTAGAATATGTCAGAAGGCATTTTCAGGAAAACCGTAATTAAAAGTTGGCCCTCCCGGTCTGTTTAAAAACCTCCCCCCCTCCCGAAAATTGCACTGCCACCCCGCGCAACAGCCTAAACGGATCTTGAGCACGAACGCTTCCCGAGGTGACGCTGTCTCTTAGGGGCTGCCCGTCTGCTCGAGAGGAAGCTGGGCCAATCGGTGACCAGCTAGCCGGAGAGCCGTGCCACAGGCCAGCGTGCTGACGTCCGCGTTTTCTGCCACATGCGGAGGGCATGCAGAAGTGCCGGTGTCCATGGCCGGCCTATGGGGGGAGGACTCCAGGCAGCTTTTAGCCACAGGCTGGCAATGCCAAAATGGCAGCTAAATGTAAATCGAGCCTGTCTCCTCCTACCATCTGAGAAATGGCCCTGTTTTCCTGTGGGGGAGGGGGGTGTCCTGAAGCATGTATGTCATGTCAGACCGCAGTGGATGCCGTATTTTAGCAGCTGTGTGTGCTAACAAAAGGCCTACGGCAATGTTTGCCCCGAAACAAGGGAACACAGGCCGAGACGAGCACAAAACACCAGGGTCCTCACCCCCTCACAGGCACATTTCTGCTGCCTGTCCGCTCGCTTTGTCTCTTCATCTCAGAAGCTTAAAGCAGAATAATTTAGCATTTAACTATTTAAATGAGTCAATTGTTTAACTGGTGAAGATTTACAAAACCATTGAGCTGTCATTGATCAAACGGCCGACTAAATAAAAGCTAAAACAAACATTTCTCTTTTCACTATTACTAATTGAATTTAATTTAGTGATTGTGCTTAAGCGTCACGCTCAATCAAGGCTGATTAATGAAGAGCTGACCAGGAATGAAGTCATACCTTTTGCCTCTGCAGCACCAGGGTTACTGGCCCTTCACTCTTTGAGCTGTAGGGGGCAGAGTGTATTACTCCTGAACTGCACATGTGCAAGAACGCACCCAAGACTTCATTATGGGAATGATCACGTTTGCCGCTGGAGCAGTCAGTCACCGGCTCAGTCCGACATCAATATACTATTAATATAGTAAACGAGGATAAATTTACAGCAGATGGGCGTTTAAATGCATTAGGAATTCCACAGGCAGGTGAGGACCTCTTGGTTGATGACAGCAGACAGTGGTCTGGAAACCAGCATGACGGGCCTAAGCAGAGGGTCTCCTTGCTTGTTATTTTGAAACGGGCGTGAATCAGACTTCTCCATATTTCTTGCGTGACTCACACAGAGAGAAGCCGCCCTGTTGGTGGATGCCAGCTCCTGCATGCCACGCACTGCCCGGCCCCTTCCCCACCCCATAAAGAGACCACCCACTTCCCTGCTCCCAGAGACTCCACCCACCTCTGACCCCCCAAAGACCCCACCCAGCTCCCTGCCTCCCAGCCCCAAAAGACCCCCCCCCCCCACAACCTTAAGCAGTTTACAGGTTTCCACTGCCCTGGTTTGGTGTGTTACGGACAGGATGACGCAGCCTCCCTGACTCAGAGGAAGCGGAGCTTGTGACCATGGGGGCATCATTTCCGGTCCCTGCCCCTCCCACCCCACAAGTGTCTCACACATGTGCACTTGGAGCTTTAATCTGCCTCCCACCTGCTCCATGTCACTGTCACCCTCCTCTCACTATTACTTTTTGTATTTCACTTCAGCTACTCCTCTACGCACCTCTGAGGTCACGCGTGGTTAAAAGGGCACCTTCACCTCACTGGCTCCTTCCCTGTCCTCTGCATTCTGATATTATCCCCACTTCCCAAGCTCTGGCCACATGCCACACATTCTTTATCATTCAGCCTGTGTAGCGATATCACAAGGTCGTCCAGGGAGACGCTGCAATTCCAGGTTGCTGCAAACGCTCTCCAGCATCCAACAGCTCACCCCACCAACTCAGGGTGACACATGGCAAGGGTGACACATGGCACAGATATCAAAACGGGCCACAGCAGCTTGCCACCCCCACACCCCCCAACCTAAACGTGTCAGAATGGACACCGATGGTGATAACAAAAAATAATAATAAACACGCCCAGAGTGGCTCACCTCCATGATGGGGTTGGACGCCAGCACCTTCTCCTCCACGTTGGCTTCGCTGGCGGAGCCGCTGACGGTGGCGAAGTAGCGCATGGCGTACTTGGCAGAGACGGTCTTCCCGGCTCCAGACTCACCGCTCACGATGATGGACTGGTTCCTCTCATCTCTGGAGGACAGAAATTGAGCAACAGAGCCCTGACTTACAGCTCCGTTCACACAGATCAGCCTTAATCTGCGATTCATGCAATTAAATCATCTTTGGTTTTAAAAGACCTTGCTTTACCTCTGGGGCAGATTTCAACAGCAAATAAAGAAGCGCGTCAGTCCAGATGAATATTAATATTTGGCCAGATAGAGTAATTTTCAGGTTCCTTTCACATAACGGTCCTCCCAAAAAGGTCTAGAACACACAACCCTCTGGTCTGGAGGTCAAGCTCCTTCCAGCTGGTCCACACTGCTTCCCTCACCTGGCCATCTGCTTGTAGGCCTCCTCCGCCACCGCGAAGATGTGGGGATCCATGTCCCCCATGTTCTGCCCACTGTAGGCATTGATGATGTCCGATCCATAAATGGGGAGGGTTTCATACGGGTTGATTGCCACCAAGACGATACCTGGGAGCGGAGGTGAATGAAAAGCATGAATCGCCACCAGCCTCAGCATCTTAAGGACGAGATCACATCAAAGCGCAAGATTAACCATGCATGAAGAAGAGACGCATTTAAGCACATCGAGCAGGCCATCCATACAATCGTTGACGCACTGGGACCAAGTCAACCATACAGCAGAAAGCCATGTAAAACAAGCCAGGAAGGCACCATGGCAATGCGGCCCGGCTCACCGCAGTAAGTGTAAATGAGCTTGGAGTCGATGAAGCGAACTTTGAGGTTGTGGAGAACGGCAGGTTCGTGCAGGTAGCTGAGGGCCGTGAGGTCATTCTCCCCCACCAAGATGTCAGGGTTCCGGAGGTGAGGCAAGTTCTTCGTTTTGGGGTCTAATTTGTACTGCAAAGTCTACAAAGGGATGAGATTTAAAAAGAAGGGTGGCGTTTAAAGATTCGTTTACGTTTTCATCAAATAGCTACATGTACACTGTCTGCTTATAAACACAGATTAGAGCCTCTTCATGCACTGTGTACAGCCACCCCACCATCAGCCAATCAGAGCACTAGCTGTGGCCCATTCCCCACGCAAAGCCTTCTACAAACTCAATGAATTTTTCATTTGTGCACCAGATGTGGCGACGGGGCAGATCTGTTAAAGGAAGGGATACTATCTCCATTCTGAGTGTCATGCAGGGTAAGGATTAAACGCACCCAGAGAGAGAGAGAGAGGCAGGAGGGGATGGGGGAGAGCAGTGCAGAGAAGACTGCCGTCTCCTTTCTGGACAGAAGGAATTGATAAATGATGTGTAATAGCCTGCGGATTCATGTCAGTGCCACATGTGTATCTATATATGGCCATAAAGCCTCCATAGCCAAAATTTTCAGCTCAGAAGCGAGTGATAGACTATATTATTGGGCCCCACTGGTGCACACAGCAATGACACACCCCTTTATAGACTCCCCCATTGGTGGATGAGAAGTTAATGGGAGACCCCTGAAGATTTTGACTACTTGTTTATTTTATAAGTTGGAAGCCCCTCCTGAGGTGGAGACCCATCAGGTCCGCATCCTGCTCACCGTTCCATCCTCCAGCTGCAGATGCAGCGAGGTGTCCTTCTGCTTGTAGTCCTTGGTGAGTTCTGCGGACTTCCACACATCCTCGGCGTCAGGGATCCACACCCGGGCGTACTGCAGGGACGGGGCACCCGGGAGATGCATCAGCGCTGCGGTCACCCGCACACCGCGCATTAACTGCACCCTGCCGCCCCGGAGACGGCAAGAGTGCTGATGAAACCCCTTGGCCGCGCAGAGGGGCCATCCAGGGGCGCGCACATGGACGCAAGTGCCTGATTCGGGGCCTTAAAACGTGCGCTGACTGGCCGTCCAAACTAACAAGAAGCTGGGGCTCTGTCTCTGGATAACCTCGTAAAAAAAAAAATTAAAAAAATCAGGCACAAGCACGTTTTGGTCATGTGCTTGAACAAGTCTGAGAGACAAAATATGCCCAGACTTCCAGGGTTTAACATGCACTTAAGAAACCATAATTAAAACTTCATATACAAAACCAAATAAACACAGAAGTACAAATATATAATACATACATTTCAGGCAGAGACAACCTAATGAGGGGGAAAAAAAAAAACAATGCACCTTTAAAAATTCCCTTTAAGTCAGACAGAGCACTGCTCTTTAGGGCTGGAGGTATCAGCTGATTCGCAGGCATGTGAAAAGCATCGATTTAAGGATCCAGTCACATGGCGGTGGAATCCAGACAGCAGTCCCTGAAGAAGCCAAACTCCCCAACGACGCTGGTGTCCACAGCCAGACAAATGCACCTTTCATGCTCCACGCTAGTCATCGGAAATAACATGTCCACTTGGATCACTGGGTCACCGCAGAGCTACACCAAGCCCAGTGGGAGGTGTGCTAACCACAATGGGCAATGGGAAGATTGTTTCCGCAGTCCCTATGGTAACACTGGGGGGAATAAGTCTATAATTTTTAAAGGGCTAGCATTTGTTCTTCATTACTCACCATGCATAAATGTTACGGGGTGCTCAAACAGATACCAATCGCCAACGTGTGTGAATGCTCACTCAGGCTCAGACAGGCACGAGGACGCACGTCCGATGTAGAATATCAAACCCGACTGGGTTGCTGAGTGTTCCTATCACATTCCTGCTGAGGAACCTTGGGTGTCACCTGTCAGACTTCCTGGGCAGCTGAGAACAGGCTCCAGGTCCAAACTGCTGAGCCGCGTGGAGGTGCTAAAGGCAGCAGGGTCGGCTAGAACTGGGGCAGCAGAACCTGCACTGCAGTTGGCTCACTCAGGGTAACATGAAGCTCCAGAACTCCAACGTGGCAGATATAGGAGAGAGGTTCCCGGCTGATTTCCAGAGAAAGCAGGGAACAGCAGCTGGTAGCTGACCAGGAGCACAGTAGAGCAGCTTCTGACTCCAGGGCATAACTACAGGAAACTACCAAAACCCAAAGGAGAACAGCAGATATCTGGCTTCTCCACCCAGATGAAGCTACTCTATCACACCTTGAGATATACCAGTGCCAAATCCACATTGGATAAATGGAATAAGACATAATTCTTCACTGTTCTCTGTGCAACCATTAATCTTCATGTAGGCCAACATACAGAAACCTAGAGTATTTTTTTTACAGGGTAAAGTCAAGGTCTCTTCATACATCAGATGAAAATTACATTTTAAAAGATTCATTAATACAGTAGATACAGTCCCTGAATGACAACCAACATAGTGACACCAGTCGAGTGAAAAGATTCTCTGAGCTGAAACCCCACCCCCTGACCTCGAGGGGCGAGACCGGTCACAAGAGCCAGCTGGAGAGAAGCAGGTTTGGTGGCTTCAGTGAGGCTGCTGACTGGACTGGGCAATTGTCTGCGGAAAGCTGAGATTAGGAAGCAGCTGCTGGAAAAAACAGCACGGGATAAAAAGTACACAGCGTGTCGATACCGCGTCAACGGCGACAGTCATAGCAGACCTACACTAATATACTGTAACCATCCCACAGTCACATAACCAAACCAGAAGATGCAGGCAAGGCAAGGCAAACTCTACCAAAGCGCATTACAACAGAACACAGCAAACTGTCATCTCAGCTCCATCTGTGTTTACTGGGTGGCTATGTACCCTCACACCTCCATGGTTGTGGGTGCGATTTCGGCCCTGGCTGTGTAACTGTGTGTGAAGTTTGTCCATTCCCATGGTTCAAAGACATGTCCACTCAAACACTACCCCTACCATATGCTTGTGGGTATGCCTCATGATGGACTAGAATTGCCATTACTTTGGCTCAACACGCACCCTGATCCTTCAACGCTCAAGACGACGCAAGTCAAGTGATGAAAAAAATATTGTACTGGCTCTGAGATCCAAGATGAGCAGAAACGAAAGTAGGGGTTAAGATCAGCTGAATCTGGGGAATTACTGCTATTTGTTCACTTTTTCAGCTGAGGCTCTTAAACAGGCTCTTAATGGAAGCTATTAAGCCCCAGCATAGCCCTGAAGTTGCTGATCCTGCGCCGATTGAAGTTGCTGATCCTGTGCCGATTGAAGTTGCTGATCCTGCGCCGATTGAAGTTGCTGATCCTGTGAGTCAACTGTTAACGGTATTTTGAGTCTATTTTGAGCACATAACCTGAACAGCTGCATCTGTTTGGCCACGGCACAACAGAGCAGATTCAAGAGAGTATCCAGCAACAGAAGGGAGCAGTGCATATGCTCTGTGTCAGGTCATCTCTTACACACAAGCTAGAAAAAAAAACTGCTCATTTTGCCTGCATCATTTACATCATTGAATGACCACATGCTTCTGTCACCAGGCAGAATTAAACGCTTCCCTATATCCCCACGACCAAAGCTAAACAGCTGGGCCCCGACCAGTATGCTGGGGCAGCATCACTGGTCCTTGCCTGATGACTCACATTAGATCAGACGCTGGGCTAATCACTCGGATAAAAGCCGAAAACCTCCCAGTCACAAGACCGTAGTCAAGACAACAGCAGCTGATGACGCAGCCAGTGGTGCTGTGTAGGGAACACGGAGAGCGGCCCAAGGGGAACAAAAAAAAAAAACACAAATCAGGAGGAGCAGTCCCATCAAACAACACCTCTGTGTTCACCCTGCGGGGGTGGGGGGCTCTCAAGGGAGCCTAACCTGCCGCAACAGAAACAGAGAGGGAGTGAGAAGATGGGGGGTAAATATGGAGGGGTTATTACAGACCTATCACAGCTCCAGAAGGGCAGCAGTGCCTAGGGATGAGCACCCAGCTGCTGGGCACAAAATAAAGCGGCCTGGATCACTATGGATAACAATTAAGCAGGGCTTAAAAACACACAGGAATTCCCAGAGTGCAGCGTTCCTAAGAAAAACACACGTCAGCAGACGACTTCTGCAGGAGCGTGACAAGACAAGGGGACAGCATAGCTGGAGCATTATGGGACACATATAAATGAAATTTAACCCCACAGGTGAGACTGGCTTGACCAGGTTAATGAACCCACCCAGTGCACAGGAGGATGATACGATAATCCTCCCTGTGACATAGAGCATCACAACCCCTTGACCAGCTGGGGAGACTCATGCTGGGATGACCCCGCATCTGTCCCTCCGGTGCCCAGTCTGCCACTCTCCCCCATCACACTCACTCATGGTCGTGAATTGACCAGAACTACAGGAGGAAGAACAGCCAGTCTGGTTGGGGTTTGGGCTTCCTCTGCCGGCCCCTGGAGGATGGGTTCCCCCTTTGGGTCTGGTTAGGGTTAGCTTGCTCTCTGGGGGAGTATGGGCAGGGATAATGTGAAGTGCTTTGAGACAATGTAATGTTGTGGAAATGCGCTATACAAATAAATTTGAATTTCAGCTGAATTTAACTGAATGAAGGTGTCATGGAATCAGTGGCTGGATAATGGATGAGTGAGACATTGCAACAGGCTCCAACAAAACACCGGACAGAAGTCAGCGAGCGAAGGAGGGAACATCTCAACAGCAGGAAATGTTCAGCCTTAAGTACAAATTTAGAGGGGAAGATTTTGCAAATCTGCTTGCAAAATCTGATTGCAGCCAAGACGGAATTATCAAATTAACTTTCATAAGTCCCAACGCTTTCGCTTAAAAATCCAGGCCTTGTTTTCCCTCTCTGGCACTCCACACCCTGCACTGTCCGTGGGAAGAACGGTGTAGGAAATCACTGTTAACAAGGGACAAGGCGCCTTCCACACCACGGCCGCTGAGGTCCAAGTCAGACCTCAGGCAGAGAGGAATACCGAGCTCCACAGCAAAACGTAACAGGAAACCACGCAAAAGCCAGTTTTCCATAAACATGAGGACATAATGCATGATTCTGACGTACATAAAACAACAAGTAGGGGCTAACTAGCGAGGAAACGCCTCTGCCAACTGCAGGAGAACCATGTTGTCATCATCTGAGGATTTCAGCTAAATATAGTTTCCATGGTTTCCTTACAAAATTACACTGGCAACAGCTGATTTACTGTTGTGTGAGTGAGGCTGTTTCAGACAACGGGTGGAGTTGCTCAGAATCCATTTCAGGACCACAGTAAAATAAACGCATGATTATATATCACAGCCTGTCATCTGAAATTCAGCAAGCACATTCCAAGCCAAAGGTGGTGGGCAATACATTGCCAGTTACTGCACCATGACACAACTGATCATGTGGACAGGTCAGAGCGAATCACAGAGCTTGAGTCCTGTCCAGAACCACTTACTGGGTTTTAACTGGGACATACAAAGAGCCATACTGTTATATCAAAAAAAAAATTACTTTTCTAAACTATGAAAAGTTTATTGCACAAAGTGTGTGTGTCAAGTCTGAAATGCAAATATGCTGCATCATTTGCGTTACCTGTCTTTCAGCAGACAAATAGTCTCACCACGTATGTGTTAAGAATGTCATTACCAGATATGCAACCAAAATCAAACCACATATTCAGGCAGGATCAGCACCTCACTCAGGCTGGGTCATCTTCCACCTAAACCCTTCAGAAATATTCATTGGCACATCAGTGTCCCCCCCACCAAGAATCCACCCACTGCACCTCCAGACCATTTGAGGCAGCCGAATGTATCCACAGTAAACCTCCAAATGCTTCATCACATGATGGTGATCCATGTGACAATCTGCTGCAGTCAGAGCTGCACTACTGCTGACCTCGTGTTCGTTCCCTGCAATTTTTTATGGTTCTTCTCACGCACAGGGACAAATTAAAGCCATTACTTTCACATACTAAAAACATAACAAAACACCAAACCACTAAAGAAGGAAGGAGCTACTTGGCAGCAATCAACCTAATGCCAAGCAAACTGCAAGAAAGACTGAGGGACTCTCCAAGATTAATGATGTTAAACCGGTCTTGTTATTTAAAAAAGCAAAAAGAACCTGCAAATGAGATTAAACTGCTAGAGAATTACAATAAAGACTCCTAATTGACACTGGAACTCCAGACATTAAAATGAGGTGTGTGTGTGTGTGTGTGTGTGTGGGGGGGGGATCTCTGGTGGTGGAGGTAGGCAGCCAGCCAGCCTTCCAGGTCTGATTCCCAGGAGCTAACAGGATAAGTTTGATGCTGGATAAACTCAAGCAGGGTGGGTGGGAGACGCCAATTAAGATAACATGGGATCACAAATGACTAATTTTCCCAGAAGCACAAGGATCATCCAGAATATTCAACCGCACATTCAGAGAAACGAGACTGAGCAAACAGATGACTAGCAGGGAACCTACAACATCCACCAAAACTACACACCAACAGACTCCGTGACACAAGTCATTCTACCTAAAATCAACTCACAGCACCATCAAACTCAGACTGAACAAGCAGTTCTCACAA
Organism: Hippopotamyrus pictus; assembly: GCA_026781145.1. Classification (NCBI taxonomy): domain Eukaryota; kingdom Metazoa; phylum Chordata; class Actinopteri; order Osteoglossiformes; family Mormyridae; genus Hippopotamyrus; species Hippopotamyrus pictus. The sequence continues at coordinate 8,324,946 of JAODLC010000007.1, forward strand.
ACACAGAAGACCTCTCTGGTTGTATAAGACTAAGGGTGTTCACAGAATTTTCTTTAAATACCCATTACACTGAAGTGCAACCCCCTCCCCCCCAAAACAGCTTTCCTGGGTGCGACTGTCCTGGACAAGTTTCCCGCTAATTCAACAACTAGCCCAGTGACTACGGTATATTATAAAAAACATTTCAAAACATCTAATAATAAAACAACAGCATCCAACATTTTCTTTATATCGGGGGGAAATAAACTACCAAGGCTAATCCAAAAACACTTAATTTTCATAAATAAACTGAATGGACTAGAAATTAATGCAGTACTTACTTTCAGATACATAAAATCCAGCTCTTGGTTCATCTTGCCACCCTGTCAAGGCCTATGTCCTTCCTTCCCGCTATATAACCACAGCTTAACTGCACTGTCTGAGAGACCCCAAAAGGCAAGCCTTCCCCATTGTGTGAGCACAGATCCTGCGTCCCTCTCAACCTTATTCTGCCTCAAGAATGCGGTCCCACTGATCTGGTCGTGTTCAGTGGACAATTTTACAAGCACCGTTAGTCAACGCAGGAGTAAAGAAGTCTGTCAGACGGCAGTCATCCTATTTTTTTCTGCCTTGGAGCGCTGACCTCATCACATGGACAATATTTTTTTTTTTTTTTAATAAAAGTCAAAGAATGCATTCAAGAACAGCGAAAAATGGGTTTTCAATGCAAGAATGTTTGCAAACTAATGTATGCCAGTGTTTAAAATGGAAGATAGGACAATGGCGCAAGAAACAAATACAGTAAAAAAATGATCCCCACAATGTTAAAAGATTATTTTTATTACGCTGTGGGGACCAATGAATGCTCCCACAATATGATATATGCCTGACCACCCCCCCCACACACACACACACACACGAGGAAAAAAAATAATCAAGCTATCAAGGCTGAATCATATAATTAAACAAAAGGACCTAATGATACAGTATACTAAGGTATCAGTACAGCGCACAGCTGCAAAAGATATGCGATACATCTGTTTATTCATATAGGTCCTCTGCAAATCACAGACTGCACTTCTTTAATGACAGAGTAGAAATCACAGCTTTATGGATGGAGAGTCAGTAATAAACCTCAAGCATGTAAAATGCACACAAAGACGACATAAATTATTAAAGCATTTCAGGGCATAATCTTTGCTGATGCGGTGTCAGACAGTACAAGACCAGAGAGACACCACACTGATAATAACACGAGGCAAAATTAGGCTGGAGAGTGAATCCCAGAGACTGTGGTGGAGGGGGGGGCGGTTAAATAACTATCTTTCTACACCTTAAATGCAGCTTCATTTCATTGCTGAGGGGCCACAATAAGCAGCATGTTCTCCAGAGTCAGGCACAGATAATCCCGGACGCCTCTGGCTTCACGTTCTGCTGAACTCACTCAGGGCGGTGCTCGAGACCGCCTGCAGCCCCGGGGGCACCGAGTGGCATTCAAGCCCGCAGAAACCTGAACCTCTCCTCGGGCAGTCTTACCTCCTCACACCGCCGGCATTTCAGCTGCTGCGCCAAAGAAAACCAAGTCCACGCTCCCCACCCTCGACAGGCCTTGACGAGCATCTGTGTGTAACTAAGCGCATTTCTGCGGGTTTTGCTGCACGTGTCAAAATACATAATAAGAAATACATATATCTGATACAGGCAAACAGCTATTGCATCTTTTTCCTGTTAAGAAACCCCTAATCTGGGACCAGCAAGCAAGGAGCAAATTGCGGCACAACAGACCGGGCCCACGTCCAGATGCTGATGGACCGGCCCTGATGGAGGAGGTGACAGACTCAGGCAGCTGAGTGCTGGTAGCCTGAGGCCATCAGTCAGGTTGGTGGCACCCCAGCACACATCAGCGCCTCACAGCACAGCCTCAGAAAGCTGAAAACCCTTCTGCCAAGAGCAGTTTTATTACAAGAAGCGCATTTACAGGCAAATCGGCCTCAGAATCTCATATAAATATATAAACCTTAGAAATTGTTAACAATAACTATAAGGCAATCGTTTGATTTCACTGCACAGTGTTATTTTCAGGCAAGCTAACACGGAGCATGAGCAAGCTCCCTCAACGTCTGCATTAGCTTGAAGAAATGTTTTTTTTTTTTTTCTGTTCAGTTCAAATGAACAAAATCGTCATAACGGTCACGGAGAAGCTGCACCATTACAAAGGTTTAAGGCAGATGCCGTGAAGACATAAAGGAAGAGACAAAATCCCGAAAACAGGAAATATCCATTTTGCCAAACCAAATCTTATTGTTGGGGGTGAGAGATTCAATCATATATGAACGGTATGTTTTAAAAACGTTTCTGCACTGCGGTTTAGCAGCATTTGCTCAGAACCGCAACAACAGCATCAAACATGAATGAGCGTCCATCATCCGGTGCGTCCAAAACGGTCTACATCCACCAAAAAGGAGCATCACTTTTAAACCGGAGCTCAGACTCACATTAAAATTCACATCGCCGCAATTTTAATTCCTGCCACAGCGGCATCATTGTTTTTCCGCTTTAAGTAAATAGCCGCTCATTTACTGCAGCCCGTTAAACGCATCAGACAACTGCATCGCCAAATGTGCAAATGATCTTAATATTTGTTTCATGATTATGCAGCCGCTTTGGGATCAGTGCGGTTCACCGTTCATGTAGAGGGTCTGGCTGGGAGGCGTATCTAAACGGGCTGTCAGAGGCGAGTCTAAAAATATACCATTCAGCAACCACCCCCCCCCCCCCGCACCCCACCCGCAGATTGCCGCTGACAATGATACATTGTATCTTTTTCGTTCCGAGGCGTTTTTAAATGCTAATCGAGGAGATAATGTTACAGGCACCCAAATATCTTTCTTCAAAAGCCACCGTAAAAGCTTCAAATAAGAATTGCGTAAAATGAGATGTGCAATACGGCCATTCATATAGAGCTGAAAACATTCAACTGGATAATACAGCAGAAACACGGCCGAACAATGGAAACATTCGTGTGATTTATTCGTTCTATCAGCCATCGTCTGCCCAATCTGACTCAGTCATCGTGTAGCCGCTTTTGAAGGATAACGCCTTTATACACCCAGGTATCCGGGTCCAGACCGCTTTATAAGAGGGAAATGAAACACCGGTACGCGACGGCGACTGTGTGACATTGAGGTTTTATTTATCCCCCTAATAAATTAGTACTAGGGGAAAAAATCTTAAATATATAACAGGCCGACAAAATAAAATTTCATTCATTGACATCTATTGTTCAATCACGACAAATACTCCTGCATCTCACTGAAACTGTCACAAAACGGTTATGTGGTTTCACGACACTGCAACCAGCAATTTTAAAAAACTGTAATTTTAGAAGTGCACGGTCCGAAGCTGACAAAATGACCATTTGCAGCTGACAGGGAGCTCCGTCGCAGCCCAGACGCGCTTTCAGGGTTACCTTTGTATAAAGCTCAGACGCTGCCATGACCGCGGACCCAGCCTTCTTCCGGCGTTGCTTAGCAGGACATCAGTACTTCACCTTTCTTCATGTGACTTAAATAAAGGTATAGATAAATCCTTTCGGAATGTCAAACGTGATGTTTCAACAAGAAGTGGCCGCGCTCGCCATGATACCTGAAATCTCGCTATTTTAGTGTCTCTCTGTGCATTCTGGGTATGATGCATGAAATGAGTCAGTAAAAAGCCGCTATAGCCGTGGATTTGAGGTAAAAATGCACGAAGACCGCCCCCTAGTGGCCGTGGTTCATTTTCGCTCATGTCGTCATTCCTTTAGCACAAATTAGTTAATAAGTACTGGGCGTTTCTTCGCCATTGATACGGAGAAGTAGCCTGTTTCAGTTTTGTTGGGTGTTATGTTACTATGGATCTAATACTCTCTGCAACATAGCTTGTAAAAATTGCTTAACCGGCCGTATTTTCACTGTAGAATGATAAACATGGAAGGCATATAGATGTATTTGTCATTGTATTTGTATTAAAAATGTTCTTGTTTCAGTTTGAGGATCATTGGATTCTAGATATACTGAACCTATATAAACAAAAGGATATATACTTAATATGATATAT
>JAODLC010000007.1:8329122-8340734 GCA_026781145.1 Hippopotamyrus pictus
GATATTAATGAATGATTACATTCCAAAAATCATTTCATGTTATGAACGTTATACTAAAGCTGTGTTACCTCTTTGGCCATGGGTTGGGTTGTAGCGGACCCCTATGAAGATTATTCAAAAAACCTTATGCAGTACAGAATCTGGACAAATTACCATCCACACTTTAATTAAAGTCATGTAAACGTTAGTTTAGTTAAAGAGAGTGAGCTAATCAAATGACATCGGCAAGTACATTATACATTCACGTGAAATACCTAAACGACAGCAAAAATGTTTAAATCATTTCATTCTTCCAGCCTCGTATTTTTAGAGTACCGACCAGCACAAACATTTTGTGAAAGTATCTGTGATCTCAAAAAGGGGAGTTTTATATATTTTATTCAAAAGGTTTACATCGCTTATCCTGCTACGTCTGGCAGGGACAGCCAATACCGTTTTCTAAAAGGCAAATATGACAGATATTGATTAGCAGAACTGTCCTACTAAAACGTGTCCCTGACATAATGCACTTTAACCTCATTGAGCTTCCTCATAGCTAAGGAACGATTGTCCCGCAAAGATTACAAACAGCGCCGAAAAAGTTTCTTTTTAAAGGGACAGGTTGATCCGAAAGCTAACATTCACTATGGAAGACAGCATACACTCACAGCGCTTGAGATGTCAGGGTCCAGAATGGGCGGGGGGTGGCTAGCATAAGCTATAGCTGCTGGAAATCAAAAACTAAAGGCTGAATCACAGCGACAAGCAGCAGATGCCACAGGGAAGTTAACTGAACATCCAAGGCCATAGGACAGCTACTATTACAGCAACTCAATTCCACTAATCATTTTTTAATTTTTCATTGTTTGACTTTGCCAGCTCCCTCTAACGATCAGCATTTATCAGACCAAAAGCTAATAAGACGTGAAGTTAACTTCTAAGATGTCTGCCGTGGATTCCTTCCGCACATCCATACGCTGCCAGGACGAAGCTCCTCTTACCCACATACACAGGAGAGCTGTGTAGGTAGGATAGGGCAAAAAAACGAAATTGCGATTTGTGCAAAACTATTTTATTTACAAAACAAATGGCACAGAAGTGACAGTAGAGTCGATGCACGTGCACGCCTCGAACACCTGGAATAATCACCACCTACAAAAACCTCAACGGAGACTGGCTTCAGGTCAGTTTTCAGCCCACGTTCCTGAATAGAATCATGGTGGAGCGGAAGGGGTGTTTTCCAGAAATGGACAAATATTGCCCAAGAAAAAGCGTGGCTGAAGAAGCTGAATTGGGATTTTAAGGCCATGTAATAGTTTGAGATGGGGGCAGGCGGCAGTTGCATTTCCAAACCTAGTGTCTCATCCTGCTCCTTTTCAATAGGACCTGGCCCTAGCGGTGTGGTTCCTTCTAAATGTCATTTCTCAACCCCCCCCCCCCCACCCCCCATGTGTATAAAATGCAACATGACTGGAACCAGCATAGGACCAGGGACATGAACTTCATCGGGGGGAAATGTTAAACCGTTACAGCACATTGACTTCATCATTTAGGTGACCTATGGAATGGTAAAAATGTAAAACTTACTAAAACATCAATCTGTGCCACGGTTCCGAAACCTAAGACACACACATTTACCCTCAACACAACTACAGTTCGTTTAAATCTTCAAGTAGAATTCATTTAGCTCTTACAACATTTTCTCCACAGACTACATTCGACTTTTTTTTTTTTTTTTTTTTTTAAACATGGTCACCCTCAAGCAGCATTCTTTAACTGTAGTCTGCCTGCTGATCACAAAAATCTTTCAGAGCACTTACACAAAGAAAATGGGACAGGAAAAAGGAAAGAATGAGACAGTACTAACATGACAGGGGACAGTACTAAGGTAGGAAATGAGAAGTGAACTAAAAAGTGCCACTTCTATGCTTGCATCAACCAGCCAGTTTGCTGGCCACGAGGGAAGCTTTTCTCTGGGGCAGGTCCTGGGGGGTGGGGATGTGGTCGCCGGTGATCTCAGTCTTCTCGGCGGCCGCTGCCGGCAGCTGCTTGTTCTTTATCTTGGCCTTCGCCATGTTGTAATCCCCAGAATCGAAGTACTTTTGCTGCAGAGACACGCAGCAGGCAAGTCACGCGATGCCTTAAAGCACATTCAGAGCCACTTCCAACTGTATTAATGCCAGAGACGATACACCTTTTTAAATAGAACGAAGCTACAGTTAGATTTAAACGGAAATTATAAATCAAGAACTGAAAAAATTAAGAAGTAAAAACTGAGAAATGACCGAATATCCAAACTCATGCATCCGCAGAGGAAGGGCAGAGCTTACCCCCTTCTGAAGTCTTTTTCGGAGGAGGTCAGAGCCTCCAGGCTTGGCCCCAAGATTGGGGTACCTCGCCTTCAGCTTGGCTTCCTCTGCCTTCTCGGGACTTATCATCTTGTCCTCCATTTCCTACAAAGAGAAAAAAAAAAAAAAAGGTGAAGGTCAGAGCTTACCGACAGGAACCCACGCCACTGCATTGTGACGGGACAGAAAGCCAGCATGTGCAACGTCGAGTGACCTGTTCATTCCGCTCCACTGGATTTCATATCACCCAGTCAATGCCAGGTGCAGAGAGGTAATTCTCAGCCTTTCTGAGCCTTGGCAAAAAGTGCAAGAGCTGCTGAGTCATAAAAGCGAACAGATTTCAGCAGCATTCTGGGCTGGATCAGCTATTACTAATTGCATGTAAACAATAAATGAATACCAGTCCTTAATTCAGCAGAATAAATTGATTCAATAGAAAGGCTTATGATGCTTTCCTTACGTGGCAAAGCACAGATGAATCGTCATTTATTCTCAATACAAAAGTATCCCAATGCCTAAGGGAGGAAAAATAATAAAAAAAAAAACATGCAAAACACCCACAATCACTTCAGTTCATTCAAACAGAACTGTTCCTTGTTTGGCCTTAAACAGAGCAATGAGCTCAAACTGACACTGAAAAGGAAGTCAGGTAAAAATCAAAGCTTTATAAACTGCCTCCATTAAGTAATTAAAGTGTTAAAAGCAGACAGTCCATAATAGACGACAGAGAGGAAATTAATATTTTAACAGGCAACAGGACACGGACAAACGTGAACACAAGGTTAAAAAAAAAAATAAAAAATCCACTTCAACAAACGAATGTGGGAAGAACAGCATTTTAATGTTCTACAAAAAAGCCACAAGAATAACCATACTTAGGGAGGTGTTCCACAAAGCCAGGTTCCCCGGTTAGCTGGACAACTTAAGCCAAACACGAAAAATGTCCAATAGGAAGAGAGAGATAAGCGTCATTCCTACAGGACAGTACTTACATTTGGCTTACCTGGCTAATGAAGAAATCCTGCTTCGTGTAACACCCCCAGATTATTTTTGACAGAGAATAAAACTATGTCGAGAAAACTATCATCAAACGGCGTGAGACTTCAAAAGATGTGTGCCAATCGTATTGCCACTAGGCAGAATCTATGCATTTCACGTTAAATCCATTTAAATGTCCGTGCACTCAAGACCACGTTGCCTAACCCAGGGAAGTGCTATGGATAGCCGGTCCTCTGAGAAATGTCAATTAAGAGAACAGATTATCGTTTCCGAACATCTCTTTAACAAAGTGAGTTTTATGACACAGTAACAAGCAAGTAAAACGCAAAGTGTGAGACTGTTAGCTGATTACATGTAAATCACCCATCAGTCGGTGTGTTCTCTTCAAAATGTTTCACGTAAGACTTCATGCCACCGATGCGAGGTCGTGCCGCACGGTGCCAGCTCACAGACCACGCGGTCACCGCGGCGTTACGCAAGTTGCGCAGCGTCACCGCCCGCTCGCTCCGAACCGGGGACATCAAGCTACGTAAATTGCGCGGACAGAATTGGATCAGTTCGCCGGACCGTTTCAAGATCATCTAAAAGTTAAACGTTGCATGCTGCTTTAATATACAACATTGCGGACAATCCGAATCTCTTCACCAAAACGCCTAGGCCACGTCAGCCGTATTTTAGTCAGAGTAACCGATGTCCGCTACACCAAATAAATGATGATATATACCGGTCCGTTTATATAATATTAATAAAATTGCCTGGCTGGTGTGACACGGCAAAAAGGACAGTTGGGGCCCATGCGCCCTTCGTGACTGCGGATCCTGCACGCCTACAGTCCGTCCAGAGGGCACGCGCCAGTCATGGGAATACGAGAAATACGAGAAAAGAGGCGCGACGCGTTAAAAGTTCAGCCCCAAACGACCCGCAGCACCGCAGCTACACTGGGCCCGGATCGCCCGACATTTCCTCCCATTTCCCAAACGAGCTGGCTTACTTGCACAACAACGTACAGCGTTTAAGGGTCGAGGCGTTCGGGGTGATCGCCCGTAACCACGCCAGAGAGCCGCATCTGCACTGCACGCCAGCATCAGCAGGTCCGTGTTAGGAAAATGTAAAGATACTGTTATATTAATCATGTCAGTCATTATCCTGACGCTCCAGGCGCCTGCCTTGTTTCAGGCGTGCACATAATTCTGCGTCGTTAGCTGATTAGACAGTAAAACTAGCTAGCTAACAAAACACACAAGATAACGCATTAAAAAAAAAACCTTTTGTTCCTCGGTGGACGTTTCTTCGGCAGTTTTCGTCTCCTCGATTTCCTCAGACATAATTGTAAATAAATATAACAGAAACCCAAAGGGACACCACCAGCAGCTCAGCCCTGCTCCGGGACTGATCGGTCTTTCAAACGCACCGTCGTTTCCCCCCGAAAGAAATGGCTGCCTCATTTAACGTCATCCTGTGCCAGCATTTTTATGATCTACATTCATAGCCTTATTTTATATTGTCAAACAAAGTTATAATACTCGACACACTGTATGTACTAAAATGTACGAAATAAGCCTTTAAAATATTCCCAGTTAAATATTTTGTTTCGTCTGATTAGCCTCGTAAACTTACAGGAGCATTATGGGAAATGTATTTTATTCATCGCATCTTTCTGCGGATTTACGCATAACGGGCAAAAAAAAACATGTTTAATCATTTTATATAGTAAAATGCGTTTATACATTGTTAAATGTACATTACTCGATAAACCTCATGTAAATCGTATAGTGATGGGCGCCCCTCATTGAATATAGTGTTATGGCTAATAAAGCATATAAAATAACATAAACAATATTTGAATTATTTTTTATTATTAATAATATTAAGCTTGTTAAAAATACTGAAATATTATTAAATGAAAATTTTATAGCAATATTTATCCGTAGGTCAATTAGAGAGGTCTTCATTTGGGATTTAAGGTGTGAATTGACTCTGAATAGACACGTGTGATATATAGGACCCACCTGAGAATCAGAATTAACCACATGCAGAGTCCCATGTAATGGTTTTTAAACAGGCATTTGTATTTTAACACAAGCATGTATATAGTTAACTGAAATAAATCATATGTGGATTACTAATTAGCCATGCAATGTAACTTGGATATTGTGTTTCTCTGATGGAAGTAGAACCAGTTCTGTTTAAACCATTGCTCTTTTAGCCTACACTGAAAAATGCACAATACACAGCTTTTAGCGTAAAATGGCAATGTCATACTTATTGCATATAATTTTGTACAGACTTCTCCATTTTAAGTGACTTCATGTCAAAGACATGCCAAGGTTAATGAATCTGCAGATGTATCTTTGACAGAAACAAGTCAAACTGGTAGTCAACAGGCAGTTTATGTGCACATACAGCCAGCACTTCATTATGAGCTTGACTGTGTTTTTCAGCCTGCTTTTGTGATGGGGTGTCCTTGGAATGGGTGTAGCAAATTCCCATTTGACCCAGGAATTCTGACAGAGGCCATTCAGCTGACATATCTCATTTGCATGTGCTTTTGGAAGCAGAATTTTCCCTAGTATTGATTAAAAAATGTTAATTCCTACCAATGTTCTTTCAATGGTGATTCTTAGTTTGTCATTTCTGATGTCCAGGAGACAATCGGGGAGGTACAGTTCTTTAAGCCCCAAGTACTTAAGCACATCATTCTGTCTCATCACTGTCAACTGACTGATGCTTTATATCTGTCTGCTGCATGTACCAATACACCCTCATTATACAGAATTGCTGTTAGATAACTACAGTGGACCCTCAAGTTATGATCGGCCTGACATACGAACAACTTGGGTTACGACCAAAATTTTAGTTTTGATGTATGACCAAAGTCTTCAGTTAAGACCCGAATGCTGGTCGAGGCCAAAACATGTATCCGCTTGTGCAGTTGTAAACAAACGCCTGAGATGTGTCCGCCGTCAGTCTGAGCCCAGATACACGTATTTGTGGACATAATTTTGGTCAGTGCAGAGCTTTATATAATTATATTTATATAATTAATTTCACTAATTGCCATCAAAATGGCCCCAAAAAAAGCTAGAAAAGAAGCTAAGGAAGGAAGAGAAGGTAAAGAATGCAACCACAATCAAAAAGAAGGAAATTGTGCAGAAATATGAGTGTTGCGTTCGTGACCAATCTCGCTAATATGTACAGCATTTCGAAATTCACCATCTCGACAATCTCGACTCTCCTTCCAGACAATAACCACCTTCCAGTTCATCCTTCCCCTCCTCCCTTCCTGCAAGCCAAAGATGTCAACTTGAGTGGTGAGTACAGTATTAAATTGTTTCTGGTAGGCTGGGCACATTTTATAACTTTTTGGTGAGTACACTAGGAAAATTATTGGTGTTTCTGGTAAATTACACACATACAACCCTTTTTTATTATGAAAAGCTTAGGTAAGGGGTGTTTTGGGAGGGTTATAACACATTATGGGTATTTCCATTATTTCTTATGGAAAAAATAGTCTTGACTTACAACCAGCCCTCGCAAATGAATTGAATTCATAAGTCAAGGGTACACTGTATTGCCAAGTTAGTGTAATAGGACATAATTGCTCATTCATATTATTGCTCATATGCATACTTAAATATAAAATTGGCAGAATGGTGAAATGGATCATAAATTATTGCTGAAAATTCAGTGACCTATGCACCACAACTCAATTCCTTAAAAACAAATAAAATACAAAAAACTTCAACAAAAATACATGACGGTAGATAAACTGAATATAGATGGTCAAATTTATTTCAAATTCTTTGCTTAAAATAAAGAAATATGCAGATACGTGTGCATGTTTAAAGATTGCTTTATATCTATATTTCAGCTCTGAATATTACCCTCAAAAAATACATTGTATGATTTACATATACTTTTGTCCTACATCATAATGCGTAGCATGACAAATGTCACAGGTGCAGTAAATGAAATGATTTAAATATTAAATAACTGAAACAAACGTAAAGACTAAGCTAGTAAGGTCATTTCTTTATATTGCAACTCTTCCGATAATGTGGTTCTGTAACAGTACAAACAAAGGATCTTATCAATTTCCAGTTAAATTGGAAACGCACAGTGCTCTTCTGAGACCATCTTGTAACTTATTCAGGCTCAACTGCTTGTTTCATTACTGCCCCAAAGCCCAGTCCAATGTGTGATGCTTCTATGACACTAACAAACACCAAAGACTTGAAAAGGTCTGAAACTGAAATTAAAACTCATCCATTGGCCAATCAAAAATAAAATCTATCAGCAACTGTAATTGAATTTTTTTTCCATGTTAGAGAAAAGCACCCCACTGAAAATTAAACTGTCTCATATTTTTAAGTCAGTTGAAAGTTTTTTTTAGGATGGGGCCTCAAACTGATGGTTAGCATCTGGGAGAGAAGGGAGGGTCGGCCGGGGACTCTGTGAAGGACTTGAGCTCGTAGGCAGCACCGCTGTCCACTTCCATGGATTTGCGAGAAAAAAGAAGTCGAATGTCTCTATGGAGGTAGATCTTTCCAGATTTAGAGCTCTGGAACCTGAGACAGTGGAAGAATGAGGTTATTCTATCATGTGTCGGGTGACACAGCGTTAGGAACAACACAGCGTGAAGCACTGCAGAGACAGAGGTGGATAGTTCAGGTCCAGAAAGTAAAAATCTAGACCAAAACTTTTTTTTCAACCAACCAGTCGAGTACTCTATGACTGACTATGCTCAACTGGTTGGTTGTAATATATATTTGGTCTTAATTTTTACTTTCCAGGCCTGAACTATTCACCTCTTTTTAGAAGAAATGAAGTCAAAGCATATCTCCACTACTACTCTACTACTGCATTGCTAAGACCCTGGCTAAGCAGGTAGCGGAGCAGTTTGAGTTACCTCAGGTGAATGAGGTAGCGTAGAGTCCTCTCCTGACTTAATGGGAGGGGCTTTTTGCTACCATTGGCTTCCCGCCTAACAGGAACAGAAAAGGTTCTCTGTCGCAGGAATGTCTGGTTACCGGCTGGCATCTGTCTCAGATCGTAGATCACCACAAACATCTTGACTACCGTCTTGTTTGGGTTGAATAAGGTCTGTCAGGGAACAGAGAAGGGAAATTGTGGGATTCATGTCCAAAAAACTTTTCAGTTTAAAGTCTTAATTGGTTCTACATTTTTTTTTGTATTTTTTTATATATAATATAGTATTAAAACAATCACAGCATACATTTCACATAACTGGTTTTATGTAATAAAATGCAGCATTCGAATAAGCACTAAAATATAATTTGTAGTATGCTACCACCCAACACTAGGGGGCACATTTTCATTCTTTGTGAGCTGTGTGTATTCTACTGGTCGAAGAACCTGTCATGTTATTTCATTTGTTCTCCTGAAACTGCGGTAATTGTGTTGTGACAGAAGTCTCAAATCTCAGATTAAGCGACAGGAAAAAATGAACTTTCCTGTGCAGGTGATACTGTTATACTTTTAAGATAGATGATTGAAATAAGTGATTAGAATGGAATCTCTGGGAATCTGAATGCTTAAAAAACAGCACATTCAAATCCCATGTACACAAAGGAATCACATTTAGCAGGAGGCTTGACATCTTTCAAAGAGCACATTAGCTTATGGGTAAAAAATGAAGCTCTCACCACTTGAATAGTTCCTGATGGAGGCACTCGATACCCCCGTTTACCGAGAGACTCCAAATTTATGACACCCTATAAAAAAGATTATAGGGGAAAAGAATGACTGAATAGTCTTAACAAAAGCAGGTGGTAATATGTAAAAAAAAAATGCTGGACAGAAAGAGGAAGGGCTTTATCTAAGCTAGGTGAGTCAATCGCTCATTAAAAGCATCTGGTTTTCTAACCATGTAGGGAGAAGGGGCGTTGTCATCGGAGACGCTGTAGAAGGACACCTCGACTGGCAAGGTCATGTGACTCGGGCAGAACGTCCCGCTGGCCCCCACCTCAGCAGTGAAGCCCTCGACGGTGCCCAGAGGCTCCAGGCGGTAGTTGAGCACACATTCCTGTGGAGATGTGATGTTGATGCCATCAAATTGATATAGTGGTGTACGGAGGAATCACGTGGCGGTGTTTTACTTAGTACCGATAACCAGTACTCATATCCAGTACTGACCAGTGAGTCTGATGGTAGGAAGTATTACATATTTTATTAATTACAAGAAAATCACAAATGGCATCATTAGCAAACAATAACCCCACAGGTTTCTAGCTAAACATTAAACCACTGATTTCTAGTCCAAGGTGCCACAGCTGTTGGGGGCGGGGCCCCGAATTACCTCAAAGTTTCCCAGAAGGCTGAGGCTCCCTGACGGTGCGCTCGTGCTCAGCTGCTGCTGGTCCCCCTCATCCTGGCCGGCCTCCCGCTTCAGACATGCTCTTAAACACAAAGCAGAGGGGAGCAGGCATGGTTAGCTTATGGCTAACTCCAGCACCGCTACATCACACGTCAACAGCCTGCAAACTCATCACCAAAAACATTAACTAGTCAGACCAGAAAACAGGATTCCCCCGTGCTACTCTCCATCGCAGACGAGGCCAAGCTCAAAGAAGTCGCTGGGGCTTCTGGACAGGGTCAATGTGTAGCTTCTGCTTTGCATAGCAAAGCCTTAACTTGCATCTGTTGATGCAGTGGCGAATGGCATTGACTGACAATGGTTTACTGAAGAATTACTGAGCCCATGTCATCATATCCATTACAGACAGTTGAAGGGCTTTTAAGGCGCATGAGGGATTGGAGATCACGCACATTCAGAAGTGCTTTTTGGCCTTGTTCTTTATGCACTGAGATTTGACCTGATTCCTTGAATGTTTTAATTATATTGCGCGCTATAGAGAGTAAAACACCCAAAACCCTACTGATTTGTCTTTGGGGAACGCTGTTCTCAAACAGCTGTATTATTCACTGGCGCATCTGTGGGCAAACTGGCAAACCTCCTCGCTCTTGAAGGACTAGACTTTTTTTTTTTGAAGGTTCCTTATATCCTGCTACATGACTGCCTCAGCTTTTTAACATAACCAGTTTCACATTATCTTATTTCAACTTGTCACATTGTTATCAGTCCTAAACTGCCTGTCTCAAGTTTTTTGGGAATATGTTGTAGGCAGTGATTTCGGAACAAGCACATATCTAGGCTTGGGCAGTATGTAATTTTCATATTTCCCAGACATATCTATATGGTACTTTGATGTTGCTTTCTAAAGCAATACTATTCTGGTATTTTGAAATCGTGCCAATAAAATTTGCCGAGTTTGTCAAAATACATTTCAAACTACTGCAGTAAACTGTATTACCTTAGTACCACCCAAAACAACGTATATCTTCAAAATGCAATGCCATTGATATGGTGTTGTTTGAATACAAGTCTTTATTTGCAGCTTCCATGGTGCCCCAACGGTTTTGGAACTGGGGTTACAAATACATTTTACAAGAACATCACATTCACATCCATTACAGTACATGACATGTGCAGTCATTTGTGAAGCATGTTAGCGGTACCTTCTATTAGCAGCCAATGGCAGACCATTGTATCGAAGCAGAGATGTATCCAAGTCGAAGCACCCGTTCTGTGACTTTCTTTGAGGAACCTGAAAAATACATATGCAGCACATTTTTAGTTACACAAAATGACAGCATTAAACAAATACATAAATACAATGTATCATCACAACACTTTTACAATCAGAAAAATACACAGTGGGTTACAGAGAAGATTAGAAGAGTCTGGTTCATTTTCCTATACCAATGACTGGAGTCCTGAAGGAGTGTGCAGACTATTATACAATTTCCCTTATTTTGCATAGAACTAAGATTTTGTTAAAGATCATTCAATGCAGAGTAAGACAGAGATTAAAACTGACTGATCCCTGGGGGAACTTCTGGTGCAAACAGCACCAAGAACATAACGCACAGCCGGACATGGATGTAGTGCCAAACAGATAAGTTACAAAGACAGTATACACAGGGCCATGGGCGTAAATCCCTGGGGGGACGGAGGGGACATGTCCCCCCCCATCCGAGGGTTGTCCCCCCCCCCAAAAAAAAATATTGTTAAAAAAATCGCACTCTCTATTGTGAAAAATATATGTATGTATACCTAAAATAATTGTGTAAGTAGAAAAAAAAAAACAAACGCAAAAATTGCATTTAGAAACAGTTGAGTTCCCCCTCCCCTTCCTCACAGTGGTTTGGCCCACTGCCTGCTTTCGCAGTTCATCTCAACTACTCTAAACACACGAGTCAGGT
>JAODLC010000007.1:8349802-8371357 GCA_026781145.1 Hippopotamyrus pictus
TGATTCCAAGGCCGACTGCGGGCGTGGACGAGCGCGGTGGCTGGTGATTCCAAGGCCGACTGCGGGCGTGGACGAGCACGGTGGATGATAAGCATAGCACCTGGTGATTCCAGGCACGGTAGAAGACCAGGTGTTCCCGGGTACAGATGACCACAGCATCTAGTGATTTCAGGATCAATCCCGGCCAGGGATGTTCTACATGCAGAGTCGTCAGAAGAAGCAGTGGCTAAATTCCAGAGTGAACAAAAGCAAAAACGGCAGGACGGGCAGCTGACGCAAGCCCCTGTAACCAAAGAGTGCTGGCAGCTGGGGCCGGTTAGGGTGGGGGCGGCGTGCCTCTCAGTCGGCAGTCACACCCAGTCTTGCAGGGGGCCTCCGTTACACACGGTGCCCTGCCGGCCACCAGACAATGAAGAGCAGGGCAAGACACACTGAGAGAGAAAAGGGGGGGGGGGGGAACCTAACAGAAACCCCTCTGCTGCTCTCAGCTGAACCCCACTCCCACTCATGTCTCCTTGAACTCTGGTGTTTTCAGCTAACTGGGTTAAAGGTAAAGCTTTATCAAGCTACAAGATGGCAGGAGAGAGGCCTGTGGGTGGGGTTGGTGGGGGGGGGCAAAAGGATCGTTTCCAGACAGAAACAAAAACCTCCCGCACCTCAGCTGCAGCAGCCGGCGCGGACAAAAGCTCCGTGACGCCAGCGAGCACATTCCGTTTCTGTGAGCCCCACGCGGATCATTCCATGAAACGGGATGTTTCCGTGCCCCCAGATGCATCCACCTGCTTCATTTGATCAAGGCTGGTGAACCAGCTGCTGAGTTAGGGAGCATCACGAGCACAGGGCCCAAGAAAGAACAGAAGAAATTTACAAACCAGGAGGGTATTCGGTAAATTTTTTATTTGGGATAAATTTGCCAGGTTTTGCAGACAAATCCTGGCAGCAGTGACCTAGAATGGGAAGGCAGGTCACGGATCAGGAAGGCTTTGGACTGGCTCATGGCACGGATGCAGAGCGCAAGCCTCACTGGGTGATGATCAGTGTCACGGGACTCTGCTCAGAGCGTGCTCTCCTGCCGTGGGGTTTACTTAGCTCACTGCACTTTTGAGGAACGTGGAAAGCGGATCATCAGAGCCGTTCCAACTGAGGTTCTGGAGCACAGCCTGGAGATCAGCTGGGTGGTGGCGGCATGATGCAGCAAAGCCCTCAGCACGATCTCCACCCGGGAGGCCCAGCTGCAGCCAAAAGTGGGCCCAGACAAAAACAGACCTCAAGAAAAATCACCGTCCGCAATGAGAGTAACCTCCTTGTCTAGAACGACGAGTAATAACAGGCTCATGTTTACCTTCCTGGTCATTATGCTCAGCGCCAGTTTGAGAACTGGCCCAGATTAATGCCGCCTCCACCAGCAAAGTGGCAAGCCTGGCCACTCTACACCGCTTACACAACACACACCTATCCTACGCGGCTGCCCCCATCTCCCTTCTCGGGCAGGACGGCAAACAGGCGCCAGTCCTGTGTGCCTCAATGCAGCCTGTGCCGCCTGCTAAAACAGCAGCAATAATCGCTGTAAAACGAGACACACTGGCGGTGCATTTATAGCAGCTTTTAAGGCCGGCCCACTGCCGCATTAAAATCGGCAACCAATTAAGAGCAGAATGAAGGTCACCATGCAGGGATCTATTTTTCACAACGGCTCTGACATCCTGGGGGAGACTGACCCCCCCGCACGTCAGCAGAAGGTGCCGTCCCTTTAGTGTATCCCTGGGTGTCCAGGTCAAACACTTTAGTTTTTCTCCCCCAACATCCTTGGAAATATGAAAGATTTTCCTCCGCCAAACAAAGAGGTTTACACATGGCAGACAGTAGCGGGTTTGAAAGACTGTGGGTTCCACGCTTTTCCTGTTAAGGCCTTTGGCGATGTTCCAGGGATTACGTGTGAGTACACAGATCGCTGAAGTGTAAACTGATAATCTGTGAGGCTCATAACTGGCACCGTTTGGGAGTCGAATTGGCTGGAACCTCCTGTACTGTTGGGCTGCAGCGTTCCAGTTCCCGCCGCGAAGAGGAAGCGAGTCTGCAGGCGTGCTGCTATTCCGCGTCACTGCTGGACGACTCCGTCGGGGACAGCGCAGTTGGCGTGAGGGATCGCGGACAGCCCGGTCCTAGGTGAGAGTGACACAAACGGCAGCCGCAGAATGTCACGGCAGGGGACGCGGGCTGCGGTTCTGACAGCCGTCCAAGAGGCAGGGTTCCAGGAGGCCACGTGTCAACATATCGGACACAGCCGTTCATCCAGATGGAGGGTGGGGACTTAGAAAAAGTGACAGGGGGTCCGTCAGCGTGGTTGTTCCAGACAGCCAGGCAATTCTAGTGATGTGAACATAACCACTCGACAACCTAACGCTCTGACTCACGACGGCCCGACGCTCCAAAGCATTCGCCAGCCGCGGGTTGACCCCCAGAGATCCCCCTAATTTGGTACGATCTGACCTCCGACTCCTGACTATTCAGGAAAGCCTCCCAGCCCCCACGGGTGACTCATACTGCCTTCATGTTCACGTGCAACACTAAACTAATCATCTAGACTTTATTGCTCATTGTCACATTGGCAGCCTGTGTCATGCAGAGGTCTGATACACGCTGAAAAAGATTCATTATTTTTTTTGCGTTACTAAGGCTGCTGGAAAAACAGGAAATGAGCCAGCCTCACACATATACACACAGGCACACATACACATAGACTATACACATAGACTAACAGCGGATGACGCTACAAAAAGGCCCTACTGACAAACAAAGAACAAAGAGAGCCCATTCTAGCAGCCTGCCTATTCCAGAATGTGACCTTATCCCATCACACACAAAGCAGTAGGTGTGAGGTCCGGGAATCTGACCCTAGAAGCGAATCACACCAGCTACCCTCTTAACAAGAGTAAGTGGGTGAGAAGGTGAGGCTGAGGGCAGGAGCTCCCCCCAGAGGCACGGAGGACCACAGCGAAAGGGAAATGCGTGGGCCAAGGTGACTACCCAAGCAGAACAGGAGCATCTACAAGGTTCCAGAAGGGCTTTCACCGCTCCTGGGGGACTGTTAGGCTATCAACAGACAGCAGGGACCCAACGGGCTGGCCCAGTGACCAAGAGGTTATCAGGTACTTGTCTATCAAGGCAACACCTTGGAGATCCAGCAGAGCAGGCAAGCTGCAGAGATGTCAGCCATCTGTCAGATCTTCAGCTCAGAAGATCTCATACTGCACCCCAAACGAGGGGCAACTCCAAGAACACAGTGGCTGGATGAGCGCTGACAGGTTATTCAGGCCACCAGAGACAAGGCAGCTTAATACATTGCGTAAAGAAGTCAGAGAGCATAACAAACATCCCTTTGGAGTACGCCCCCCCCGGCCCCGCCCTTTTTATTAGACAGGAAACATGAGCTTTACCAGGGGTCTGGCCAGGTGGAACCGCAAGTTAATCCGGACCTAGCCGGTAATGCACCTTATGAATCATTATGGTTATTATAACGTAAGAATGGCTTAGAATCACTAACTTCACACATGTACAACTCGCCATAATCCCTGCCCCCCCCCAAGGGACAGAGAGTCGAAACAATCAGCAAGTGTTACAAAGTTTCACCCACTGCCACTCTCTCTGGGCCGCCCCAAACACACCCTTGAGGTGGGGAGAGCTTCACACAGAGTGCCTCACTGTACCCTAACTGCACTGCTGCCACTGCACTGTACCCTAACTGCACTGCTGCCACTGCACTGTACCCTAACTGCACTGCTGCCACTGCACTGTACCCTAACTGCGCTGGCGCCAGACACGGTCCGCACCTGGACAGGGATGCCTGATACAGATCACATGACAATATGAAAAAATTTTTTAATGGCTCACTGAGAAATATGTCAGATTTTCCACTTAATTATTTAGGGAAAAAGACAGAGCAGAAGAGAGAAGCTCCGCTTGGATGTTTCTGACCGCTGAGAGAAACAGGAGCAGCACAGGGCAGGGACACAGCTGTCTGCTCACTCTTTTGTCATTTTTACACAACCCCCCCTTCCCCCTCAGGTGTCCCATCCTCCGCTCACTGCACGGCTGTTGAGCAGTCCCTCTACCCTTTCTGTGAAAGAGCCATATTCAGAGCTCACATAGCAACAAGCCCTGCGACGCGATTGGCCAGGAGGCGGGCACCCCCCCCCCTCATTTCTTGCCCAGCTCCAGTGCGGCTTCCTGTCGGTTTGGCAGCAGAAGCGTCCCTCGTCTGGCCACGCGAGCCCAGCTGCGTCGCAGGCGCCCATCAAGAGCACCATCGCCAGCCGGGGCGCCGCTCCGGCCTCAACGAGATGCAGCCGGCTCTGGGGATTACCAAAACCCGGAAAACAAATGAGCTGTTTAAATGGCCGCTGACTGAAAGGGAGATCCCGTCTGTCTGCTGCAGATGGGAGCCGGCAGGATGGAGCATTCAAGCACTGGGGATTTGCACGAGAAAACACTGGCATGCAAAAACAAAAACATCAACACCTGAAAAGACAGTTCCCTGTCAAAATCTCCCTGCTGCTGTGAGAATCACTCATTACGCTTGCGGACTACACAGGAAGCGGCCTGTTGCAGACATAAAGCCATGTGGTTTTTTTAAAGGCCAGTACCTCTTTAAGAGCAACAAAACATTTCAGTGTCGCTCCTCTCTTTGTTCAGACCCACATAAGTTGAACAGCGAGTCACTTTATACAAAACCGGCATGAACTGAGGGGGAAAATAAGCAAAGGAAAGCAAATGATCAAGAGGCAGAGTGTCAGAGGCCGCATCTCTCGCATTCCACGGTAACAGGCTGAGCAAATCGCTTTCTGATAAGACTTCCCTGCAGGAAAGTTGGTGAACGGCGGCCTAAGAACCCCCCCAGGGACGCTCACTCTGCAGCCATCCTGCATTTGACCCCGCCGTGTCACACCAAACCTTGGACTGCACGTGTCGGTGCAGAAAGACAGAAGTTTGCAGATATGAAAAGGGGCTGAGTGGCAATCAGTAACGCAGCAGGGAGACTAACTGCACGGTTCACACTGGGTTTGGGCGCTACTGCGGTAAAGCGGTATTGTATTTTGGGGGACCCCCATTCCACTCTGAAATTTTTATCAGCATGTCATTGGGACGGTGTGGCGATACAAGAAATTAGATGCCAGCCCTCAACTTCCTGTTCACAGCTGAGACTCAGATTACGTAAGCGCCGCTCCAACACTGCATCCGTAGCCTCTGCCCTCCAAATTGCTCTGGCCATGGGTTTTACCCTTTTGGGAAGCTATTCCCGCCGTCGTCCCCCCCCCACCACCACCACCACCCCTGTTGGGGCTGCCACACGTGCCCCCTCCCATTAGGGACAGCTGCTTCAGCTCTATAAACAAAATGGAGAAAATACACCCAAAAGCAGCTCTGGCGAGGAAAGTAAGCCGAGCGAGCAAGCGAAGAAGAGAGAGAGAGACAGAGCGAGACAGAGCGAGAGAGAGAGAGACAGAGTGAGAGACACCCAAAGAAAGACAGAGCGAGAAAGGGAGAGAGCTGAAAGGTTTATCTTAAAAAACACCCATTACTGCCACTTTTAGTCCCATCAGTCACGCTTATTCTCACCTATGCAGGAACAGTCAAATGATATGTGCCTTTATATAAAATTTCAGGTCCCCACGTTCCCGTAAACGCTGGGAAAACTGTTCATTTACGGCTGCTTCTTTCAGCAGGATTATACAAAATGAAAAAAGGACGGATCTATGTTTTTATAAAAACAGAAGAAAAAGATGAAGCCCGTAAAACAGCCAGTTACATAATGCATAACCTCACCGCACCCAGATCTGGGTCAGAGCCGGAGCAAGGACAGCGGGCTGCCACGTACGGATCAAGGATACTGCAGCATGGGTCTGGCAGGCATGGGCCTGGGCCGGGATGCAGGCCGTGTAGCTGGAGGAGGGGGTGACGGCAAGCCGCTGGAACACAGACCTGCTAAGAGGTCACATCTGTTTCCCATGCAGGCTGGTGTGGATCATATTACCCAAAGCACACATGTAGCGACTCTGGGAACACCTTATCTCTGTGCCGCCTCACAGACAAACGTTACATAATCCCGTTAATACCCCGCTTTAACCGAACCCGCATGTTCTTCACGACACACTCTATAAATGAACATTTGAAGTACCTTTTCCAGGAATGGTATAAACACAGAGCTGAACTCTGATTTGAAAAAGCAGGCTGTCTCTAAAAGAGCTGGTAAAATAATGCGGGCAAAAAAAAAAAAAAAAAATACACAGATGTTTTTCTTTTGTTTACGACCACATGGTAACTGTGACGACAAGGCACGTCAGCTTATTGGTCTGTGGATTGGGAGGATGGCAACACCCTGCTGGAGGTAAACAGAGGAATCCTCAGAATGACTGGCATGAGCTCATCATGTGACACAGAGGCATAGGGAACCAATGAACTGCTTAAACTCAAAGCCTGGTGTAGCAGTAGCCTAGTGGAACCTTCTAGCAAGGCTAATCACCATTCCCCCTTGGCATTACGCTGTCGAGCTAAGGCCAGCAACCCTGAGAGTTCAAATGACTGAACAGCAGGCTTCTTCAGGGCTCTGTCTGGGTCAGAACCAACCAGGCCAGAGATCTTGGTGCAATGGACCTTGCTATTGAGGAGTAGTGGGACATTCAGCATCACAGCTCCGTGAGATAAGGCGCCAACTGCTTACAGCTACACCTCCTAGCCGCCAACCAACACCCGTCACAAAACCATCGAGCAGGAATCCAAAAACACTTGGAGTTAGAGGGAGCAGCAGTACCGAAAACAAAAGCTAGTGATGTCATGGAGTTTCCACCCAGATCACCTGCAGTTCTGGTAGGAGGTTAAAAGGAAGTTTGTCTCACAGAAGCTGGAAGAAGTTGTTCCGGTCCTGTCATTTACCAGGGCGTTTCAATGAAGGAGGAATCTTTTCATGAGACTTTCACTGGAATGACACATTCCTCAGTCTGTGACGTTCGTGTGAGGAATGCAGTTGTGCAAGCACTAAATTTCTCGCCTATGTTGTGCCCAGGAATCCTACCAAGCGAGCTCCACAGCCCTGTCAAGAAACGTCACTGAAAACGTCACTGTTATGTCTGCCTGACTCATAACAAGACTTAATAAGCTCAGGCAGACGACTGAAGGGATCGCAAACGTCGCTCGGCTTCAAAATGCCGACCTCCACAAAAATCAAAGACTGTTGGCTATAGAGTTGACCACCAATCGATTTGGTAAAAGAGATGGGAGAACTCAGAGATAGGTGCCAAAGCTCTCAGAAGCAGCCAGCCACACAGGGTAGCCAGGCTCTTCAAAACAAACGCCTCACGTGGCGTTGCCATTTATAAATGCTCAGGCACCACCGGAAGGCCCAGCCATCCACGGGACACCCTCAAAGCGGGAGCGAGTTGTTTGGACACCCGAGCAATCTCACTTCAAAAGGACAGAATTACAGGCCCAGATGGTCCTCGCCGTCCTTGCTGTGACGGCTCAAAATAACGCCTCCTGTCTGCTCTCTGAGGCCACGGGCAGTCTTCAGGAGGAAAACTGCAGTTGTCCTGTTCCTGGAGGTCTCACTTGAACATTCACTTCCAGAACTGTCCCGCAGAGGATGCTCGACACTTACTCCAGGATGTTGACAGTAGTCATAGCAGGGTATCTGACAGAGTACTGCCATTTTGCAAGTCGGTAACACACAATACTGCATATACCTCAAATTAATTTCCCTATTCCCCATTTACCACTTAATCCCTCCCACCTAAAAAAAAAAAAGACGAACACAGATAATGTACTTTAGACATTATCTTCCCTGTTTTCTCAAGCAAGAAATACACTTTGTACAGAACGTGAACTAATTTTCATCTCATGCCTCATGTGAAAGCCTTAAACTAATTAATGTTTTAATCTAAAAATTTCCAATGAGGCCCTAAAGAGATTAACCGCCCCTTTCCAAAGTAAAAATAGAGCTGACCGTGCATGGCTTTACTGTAGAGCGGAGGTGCTACTTTAAGACGAGACGGGGGTGGTTGGCAGAAGAACTAATATTAACCCATGACACCCAAAAATATGGCTGAAAAAATAGACCACGGTGACTGTTTTTTTCTTTTATAACTGCATATTAACGTATTTCTGAAAATCTAATTTTGTAAGACGCTCTTTCCCATCATAATGAATATTGGCAAATGTTGAGCTCCTCCATAAAGCAGATTTATGGGTCATCATCCATCCTCCACCCTCCATTCTCTCCTGCATGACCAGTTCCACTTCACAACACACTTCCACCTACATTTGAGTTGTTAGAAAATAAACAATACCAGGCCCCGTGCAAACGAAGAGGCTCTCCACTGCCCTGGGTGACTACAATCTGGAGCGCCATAGTCAACAGCTACAAGCTACAAGCCTTGTCTGCTGAGAACATCAGAGTCTGCATTGCTGCGTTCGCCTTTACGGTGACTAGAACCTGAAAGGCAGCTGTATCAGGAGAGATGGCCTCTAACAAATATATCCTGGCTGAATCCACTCTTCATGTCATAATCATTCAGCTTATTTATTCTATATCCATTCAAATACCATTAAACTTAGATTATAAAGCTTAAGTAATATGTAAATTGTCTTGAAGGTGCTCACTGATCCCCCCCCCCTTTCAGGTTAATTAAGGTTCTAATTTCAGTCGTTAAAATCAAACAGTCATCACTAACGGCATTCCTCTCCTTACATCTGAATATCTGGGAAGGAGCTCAGCAAATCAATGGAGAAATAAGCCTCGACTTTAATGGCCACTATTCCGTACAGGAGGCTAAAGGAAAGAAGTTCTTGGCGATATTCTCAGCAGCGAGCATGAAAATCAATCCTGGAAAAAAAAAGCAGGATGGTGCAAAGCTGGGTCATTCGGGAAATGGATAAAACTGCAAGGAGGACTCTACAGCACACTGGGAAATGAGCTGCAAAAACACTGAAGGAGAAAAAGCTTTGTCTTCTCATACAGCAAAAAATGTCAAAGATCACTACCAGCTTATGGTTAAACTGAAGCAGAGTACCTGAAAAAGCAGATTGGACAGGACGCGCAAATCTCCACCTTCATCGCTCTCAAAAAGCACATAAAATACATAAAATATAAACACAAACAACATTAATATGTTACATATGTTAATATCAAGCTAGGGTCAAATACACACAGCCCAGAGCTACAGGGTACCCATTAAAGAGCTATTTTTAACTCTGCCTCCGGCAGAGTGATCTAACTGCAGTACTGTATATAGCTAAATTATATTTTATAGGGCTTCCCCTGTAACTCTTCTGTTGACTAGAAGCAGACTGGATGAACGGCCGCACTAGACAATTCAATACCGCATACAGACTCCAGTAAATTCTATATAGGCTCAGCCATACTCTAGCATTATCCTGCTGAATTAGCACATCAGTAACGCGGCTAGCTTAAATTTAGAAGGTAGCTTTCGATCACACTGGTTATATACACGGTTGTTGTTGGCTGTAATTTGTTTTGTATGAAATGTACTTATATTAAAGTTTTTCAAGCTTAACCGATAGGGATTCATACTCGATACATCTCTTTTATACCAAACACTCGACTTTTTGTGCTTGCAACCTAAAATCCAGAAATTGTTAGGTGTGTCTGTAAATGATATTTCTGTGCGGGAAAGGACCGGAATCCCATCCAGACTGTCCCCTGCCGAGTGCATGCGTGTCCTGGGACAGGCGCCAGGGTCACAGCAACACTGTGCTGATTAAGTATTTGGATAATGAATGGATGGACTTTCAACTGGTAATAGTTTACTATAGTTTAATGCAGATTAATCAACACGCTTGAATGGCTTGAACGTCAACACAGTCCACCTTGTTATGACTACAAAACCCACATCATAGAACTTCTGTGCAGTGGCGTACACATCTATAAGCCCGAGTTCTTTCTGCATGACTCTCCCAAGCTGATTACTTCCTGCATTTCTGTAAATGAAAAGAACTGAAGCAACTAGTCTGCTTGTAAAATGAGACTTAAAAGTAACTCATGACACACAAATATAAAAATTATAAAACTGGCCGTGACCTCCAACGCTTTTTTTTTTTTTTTATATATCCTGCCCCGAGGCTAACAAACTCCCCAGGACTGGGAGGAAAAGGCTGATCTGTGAATTCACACCCAAGGGAGCCACTTACAAACATGATCAGTACTTTAAACCATGGTTCAAGTAGGACATTGTTGGATACCATAGTAAAGTTTTCTCAACCAGAACTCAACATAGACACCTCAGTAATTTAATATAGAGGAGAAAGTATGAAAAAAATATAGTGCAAATAGTGGTGTAATTTAGAAAAAGTTACTCCTTGTTCGGGGTGACTAAATGAAGGAATATTTTTGCACAGAACCCTAAAATAACCAAGTCACAACTGGATACAATCAAAACTTGTATCATTCAATACCACCCTTCATTCATTTGCTGGGAAATGTTTATCGAGCGCAGGGCCCTGGTGAGCCTGAAACCTAAACCAGGACGCCCAGGGCAGAGGGCAGGTACCAGCGAGACAGCATGCCGGCCCGTCTAAGCACTCAGGTGCCAATGCATGTACTCATGCTGAAAGGAGTTTATAGACACTATATAATTGCGGGAGGAAACGCAGACCTGGAGGGGACCAATGCAGACCAGAGGGGAGGAACGAAGTCTGAGACACACCCATGCAGCTGGGCACAAACCAGAGCCCAGCACCAAGGCAGCGGGCTGATTGTACTTCAGCATCATTACTGTGCACTGCAAAAACCATCAAAACTCATAAGACCACTTAAGTTACACAACTGTCAAAACTGAATGACAAACTATTGATCATAGCTGAAGTTTTATTCAGATAAACCATCAGTCCAATCAAACTCTTTTTGTAACCAGGAACACTGGTGGTGCTTACTCCCACTCAAACCACGTATTTGCATGGGGCCCCTGAGGCTTGGGTGACAGTCATTACATTGGAGGGGTGACTTTTGAAGGGCGACCAAGAAACAATAATCCCACACCTGACAATACATACGAGTGGTAAACATCCTGATATTTTATGCACACATCAAGAAAGACGTCATTTAAGTATTTATTAAGAAGTGCCCATACCAGTTGAACTCCTACACTTAACATGCGAGCACAGACTGGTTACATCTGGCTGCCCCGATTAGTTAGGTAGCTGGTATTTCCTTTCCGTGCAGCGCTGGGAGGAGCGCGCGGCTGCCTCGCGGATCTGACAGTCACGTGTTTCCCCTCGGAAGTTTGCGGCTCGCTTCGGCAACACTTCGCCTGCACCCGATGCCTCCCACAAAAAGCCATCGATAGCGCTATGCTGATCTGTAGACTGATTAATACCTGCAACACTACTTAATATGCCAAGACAGTATAAAATGTTCCGTTAAGCTCAATTTAATTAATCTGAATCGAGGTGACTTAAGCCAGTCTTCATTCAATGGCTTATTGACTCAACCCAACCTTTCAAGGTTTTAAGTCACAGTTCAGTAACTCTGCTAGTAACACACACACACACACACACACACACACACACACACACACACACACACACACACATAAATCATGTCCCAGGTTTAACCCCTTACCTGGTGTTTATGCAACAGTGAAATATACACTGAATTATAAAAGTTATATATAAATCAGATGTTTCCTTCGTGTTCGATAATTTGCGATGTGGACTGAGCAATATGATGTCTTATATGAGCATGTTGGAACTATGAAAAAATATTCAGACAATTACATTTAATTAATAAACTGCCATTATATGTTAACGGGTACAGATATATTTTTAAATGGCTTAATTTCCCCCTCGTTTGGTTATGATTCAACAAAACTGTTAACAGCAGCATGTCAATATATTTACGTTCCTGACGACTCAAAGGCTGATTGACAGTATAACAAGGGGCATTGGGGGTACATCGTTTGGCTAAAGCGAAGCATGCTACTCAGCCGGCCAGAGCCAAAGCATCATTTCATCCACGGAATTAAAGGCACAACAACTGGGGCTTCCAAAATAAGATGTGCACGACGACTCATACGGTCTTCTATTAAATAACAAGACAACGTTTGAGAGTAAACAGTGGTTTGCGTCATGTCTCCATCTTAAAAAAAAACTTGGTGAAACAAAGGCTTTCTTGTGGATAGTTATCTGAATGATTAACCAGATGTTACATCATCTCTCCCTTCCAATGCCAGTCGCAACAAATCTGCCAGTCGTCGAACAACGAAAACGAGGTCAAAACGCTGTAAATACAGTTAAAAATAGAACAGTGATCGGTTTACCTCTCTCTGGCTTCATGTTTGCCACCGTCCTTCACAGGCGCCCCCTCGTCGTTAATCTTCAGATTCTTCCCCTCTTTCTTGCCGAAGGCGACTGGATGCTGTCTCCGATGAGCAGGAAAATATCAAAACAACTCCGAGCTGAGACGTATCGGCCGTTAAACTTTAATCGTTAAGCAATACACATCTTTCCAAACACTCGCCAAACAAAAATCGCCCTCACTCGGTGCATCCGTCTCATTCCTGCTCTTTTTTCCCCCGGACCCGGCTACTCTACTTAGCTCTTAAAGTAGGTAACTAGGAATCCAGGACCGAGACGTCTGCCAGTATCCCCTCGCCAGCAAGTCAGACCACGACACTGGAAAGGCAGGCGCCCCTGTTCGGATCGCCTGTTTCGAGTATGATGTGTCCGCTATGCTCCGCCAATCATCGTGTATAGAAGGAAGACACTACGCTGACGGCTTGCACACGCCGTCTCCCTCATCTGCTCGTTGGATCATCGCTCCTGTTAAGTTTTGTTTGTTTGTCCTCTCTAGCAGTTCCGTCCAAACGGCTAGCAAGTGGCAAGCCCGCAAGCTACCAGCGTCTCCCCCAGTCTGAATCCCCTCTCCTGCCGACAGTCAGGTCGTGTCGGAGCGAACTCGACCGGGTGACGGTACCGAAATCTAATCAAAGTCATCTGGCGAATTTCTCCCTCTGCTTCGCGATGCCGAGCTTCCACAGCCGCCGGAGAAGTTAAGCCTCAACGCTCTCCGCTGCTGGTCCCAAGAGCTCCATTGCTTGTCAAAACAGATCACAGCAACCTTCCTAAATCACGTGTCCCAACAACAGCTCGCTCCATACGTCACTTCCGTAACTCGGCCCTCCGGTGACCCTGCTGGCATGGCAACCGTAAATCTTAAAATTTTGTTTTTCTAAATTGCTGGATATGTCATTCCAACCCTCTCCGTCCATTTAATGCCACAATATTATTAGAATTAAAAACGGATCAGGCAATTAATTATACTTAAAAGTACATGTAATAATGTGGTTCAAATACAATAATTACAAAATTCAATATATGTTTAGTTATAGTTTGCAGACTATTGGGTGTGACTTTCAGGCAAATGTATTATTACACATGGTGTTAGAATAATATTTCATGTAGTTCTAATAGCGATATAGTTGAGTTTTTAAAAAAGGTTTTTTTTTAGTTCGTTAAAATATGAAAGAGGAATCGTGTATATAAAGGTAATCATGAAATTGTCGTAGGCTGCCATCTAGTGGCAGCAAGGATGCACCTTTATAAAGACTGAAGCCAAGGCAGTAGGGCAGGGAATAAGATTGGCTACCCCTGCAGTAGGGAGTGCTGTCCCTGTCAGTGCACAATGCTCTCGTGGTATTTGTGAAATGGGAAAGTTGGAATTGTGAGACTGGCACGTCAAGAATAACAAAAACCGGCTTTACCAACTGCTTGTAATACTTTCCTTATATAGAAGCATTGAAGTTTTGCAATTTCAGAATTTAATATTACAACAGAAGTAATAAGATTTATCATCAGTTTATCATTAGTATATATTAGATGTTTTACATACAATGTAGTCATGTAGATGACTTGATAAGTATTGCTAACCGCAAACTACAATAGGGGCCTCCAAAGTAAAAATATTAAACTATAAAAAAAGCATCAGCTACAAAGAATGATTAGATGAGTCTTTTTAAAATTGCTGGAAAACCAACATTTTATTTTCTACCTTCTTGTGACTACAGAAATGCGAAAACATTTTAACACCGAAAAGCCTAATGACATGACACTTGCTTCTATTTCTTTACTTAGCAAACACAGCAGATGATATTGCACGGCATAGAGAGACAGTAGCACAGCTGGAGCGAAATAAAAGGAATGAAATCATTAAAAAAATCTTATAAATGAAAGACTTGGTGCATTACAAAAATACAAACCTGGGAGTAATATCCATTGGATAGCCCATTATTTTGCCACACACAAAAATACATGGAAAATACTGTAACAGGAAAGATAAGAAAACAGATAATAGGGATGGAGACATTGGCAAAAAAATTGCAATAAATCATTACTTTTTGATACAATAATCACTGTTTTAGAATGTAAACACAAACAACTACTCCAATATAATAAAAAGTCAGCAATAGTTTTTCCATTATCAAAAACTGTCTGACTTCATTGTATCTTCCATAGCCTGAAGGACTGCTCTTCAATGGATCTACAAGTTCCCCACTTTTCATTTTTACCAGATGATTGTCTTTGGCGCTTTCTGTTTTTTTTTTTTTAATTTTTTTTGTTTTTTAATCAAGTGATCTACCCCTTGGTGATTCGTTTTTAATCGCTTTTGAATTCCTGCTACACTGGTGATGATTAAAAAGACACTGGCATTCAGGTAGGACAACAACCTTCTTAACAAATGAACGTTTCTCCAGACCAAGATTAAGTCATATTGTACGGTATGTTTTTTGCATGCGTTCAGACAATTACAACCCTCCCCTTCAAGGAATTTTTAGATTGGACAAAGCACATGTCAAGTGTTTTGCGATCCCAATTTCTGTCTGGACCAGTGAAGTAAAGATCAATGTATTGTCATTGTAATGACGTTGTAGTGGCATTGTAATGTATTACTTTTGATGCTTTAATTTTTATCAGAGCATCAGAAAAGTTCATCTGTTCCGAAGCAGAGCTATGCCAGAATCCAAAACAAATTTGAATGTAATTGAAATGCCATTCAGCATTCCACAGAAATTCACCTGGGAATCCAGTAGATCTCCCTAAAACTGAGTCATCTACTATAAATATAGTCTGTGAGGGCTTTGCCTTTTCAACTATGCATTAAAAAGCATCTATTGGTAATATGACGGTCAAGTGTCTGTAATGGTGGTCTAAAACATACTATTTTTTAAATTACTATGGAAACCATTGAAAGTCTGGATCAGTAACAAACCCGTATTATTCCTGTACTGATTTCTAGATCTTTCTATTGTGTTCAGTGGTAAGACACAAATAAAAGCTATTAGGTAATTCAAGTAATTTCCATAAAAATTCTCAATGATACACTCAAGCCAACAAGAAAAAAAAACACACACACAAACGCACACACGCACACACAAACTGATTCCTTGGTGAGTTTCTTTGTAGGTTTATTAGACTTTGCTCATTGTCATTACACGAGTACGCACCAAAATAATAGATACTAGACAGAGCGAGGCAGCGGTGCCACACAAAGAAAAGATCCCCGGTGACGTGCCGCAGCTCCTTGGCAGACCGGCTGCCCTGCCCGCACTCTGACTCACTCTATGCATGAAGCAGCAAAGTGAGAAGGACTTGCAGCCCTCGGATCAACACCTTCAGATTGTACATTTAACAGGTTTTTTTCCCCTCAAATGGTAAAATTAGCTTGTCCTATGCAGTCCTATGCTGCCTACTTTCTATACCCATGCGGATGGCAAATTAAAATGACGATTCTACCTTACAAATGCCAGTGCTTTTAGACATTAGACTTTTTTTTTTCTTCTTTTTTTTTTAAATGGTCTTATAAATCTTTGGATGTGCAGTATTACCCTTAAACAAACCATCTTTAAAAACTTGAGAGGATTAAATAAAGATGTACACTGCTTGTGCCATTGGAATAGCAAAGTAGCTCCCTTAAAACTTTGTTCTCATTGGCCAGTCCTTTTTCTCACTAGTTTTTGTTATCTGGCAGTGTTTCTAACACATACGGAAGTGCCCGCTAAGATACCCATGAAGAAGAATACAAAATCCCGCTTCTTCATATCTAAGCATGAAAAAATAAGATTGTAACATAAAACTGGATTTTTTTTTGTCTTTTTTTCCAAAACATACTATATACAAATCTATATTTTCTACAAATGCATAAATTAAAGCAATGATTAAGCGATACAAAATGCAATTAAATTAAATCAAATTACAACACTGTAGAGAAAAAAAAAACACATCACAACAATTCATTTTACCCTGTAGAAAACAACAGACTACTATTGTCAGAATATTATCGTAACACAGTCTTAATAAAAAATAGGTCTGCTTTTTAATTCGCCTCCTGTTAGCCTCCACCACAATCCACAGAGCATATTACCTATGACCAAAAACAAGTAATTCTGCAAAAAACTTCAAAATAAATACAATTTAAAAAGCCTTTTTCAGAAGTAACATCAATAGTTATCAAACTAGCAGAGTTCTGCCTTAATTACATAGACTTATACAACATAACTCTAAGCGTTTACTACTATGAGGTATTCAGAGACAGGTTAAAAAGATGCACAACCTATATGGTGGAGACTCTAACAGACATGGACAGTGAGACAAGGGGCAAACGAAAAGGTATAGATAGAGAGGGAAATGGGGATAAACAGCTTTGGTTTGTCAGCAAAAGTGTGGGAAAAAAATCCTTTGGTATGTTTTAATTGCATGGTTGCACTGGCAAAAGCACCACGGTGAAATAATTATTCCTTTTTTTCTTCTACAGCGGCCCTTCTCAAGAGGCTGAGGTATTCAAAGAGTAAAAGGTGAAAACGCAGAGGTCAAGAGCGGTTTAACACTTTGGTTTAAGCAAGGCACTCGTCCTGTGAGTCGTACAGAATCTGCAACATGTCTGCCTATAAGCTTTCTAATCAGGTCACTAATGCAGAGAAATTAGACAGAAAAAAGGGGGCGGAGTAGAAAACACTGAAGTGGGGGCGGGGTTTTAGGGCTGGGGGCGGGGTTATCTAAGGGAAAAAGACGCCATCTATCCACCACACCAGTCATGTAGGCCGTGCAAGAAAAATCTTTGGTATCGTTAAAGTGATAAAAAGAATCACAAATGGAAATTGAATGAGGTAGTGTCTTTGGTTCACACTATACATAGTAGTACATCTTTACACTATTTGTTTCTGTTTTTACAAGAGGAGAAAGCCATTTCTAAACTTTTCTTTGTGGATGCCATATTAGTTAATAGTTTCCAAATTTTTTCCATGAAGGTAACCACGCCACCAACAGCACTGGTGGTGTTGTGTCCACTCGGGCTCTGACAGCTCGCTGCACCTGACCCCATGTTGGACAGACTTCTGTAGTGCTTTCTTCCCAGTGGTTACATGCATAGTTCCAGTTTGCTCTTTTCAACCATGGTCCGAGTGAGTGGGCGGGGTATATGGGCTGCAGTTCCAGGCATCGCTGCATCCCCTTTTAATAGGCTTTGGTTAGGAAATACAAGGAATTCTGATGGGTTACTGTATAACAAAAGCTGACCTTAAGGAAGCCAAAACAGTAGCACAGTGACACTAATGAGGATAACCAAAAACATGAAAAAAACATCTAATATTGCACTAAAAATTCTTTTAAAGAGGAAGATGGCAATGGCAAATATTGTTACGGGTCAAAACTGAATAATTTTCAAATATCTTAGGTTGCATTAAAAAATAACTCAAATAATGTAAACAAGGCATAGAGCTATGACGTATTTTGTAGTCCAAAACAGGCCAATGTGGATGAATTTTGTCTCATTTTGCTAGACATTGATAACAATTCACATGACAGACATACATCACCTGAGGTTATGTGGGAAAAATATTCACCAAATATACAGATATATGGTAGCTATTCATTACCACATTGAGATATGGTAACCCTTTCATTTAGTTATAATATTCATATATCCTTATAATAAATGAATGATAAATATTGTCAAAGTAGCTTTTCGGTTGTTTGAAAAGCATGATTGATTAACAGCAGATTTTGTTTGTTTCATATTATCCATAATGTTTATGCAGATTATCGCACAGAAATTCATAACTGTAACATAATTGATACTTTATCTATCCCCATGGGGCAACTCTCTTGACACCTCCCCCAACTTACTCTCTGTAGGTGAGAGTAAGCCGTCCGCAAAGGGCGGCCATCCGTAGCAGCACCCAGGGAGCTGGGGGTTAAGGGCCTCGCTCAGGGACCCACGGATGTGCCGAGACCGGGCTTGAACCGGTGACTTTCTGATCACAGGTACTGAGGCGTAGCCCACAGAGCCACACACCCCATGCTGAAGAGGATTTGTGGCCTGGATCTAAATTATCTTTGGTTTTGCCGTTGGAGTAATTTGAAGAGTAAAAGATACAGTCATGGGGTCTGATGGTAACATATTTTTGTATATCTAAAATCATACTATTGTTTTATAATTACTGAATTAAAAACAATTGGAATGAATATTTTGCATGCTTAAACCCAAAGGTGCTTAACGTAATTAATATGTTACTTATTACTGTGCATGGCTGCCAATTCATGGCTGACGCTTAAAAACAAAGGCTTCAGTGTTTGTTTATAGTCCTGAGTCCCAGGCTCCCCTGCACTGGTACAGCACATGTTTCCACAACAATTTCACTGACGTGCCTTTAATTTGCATTTGATATCCATTCACCTGCTGCACAGCTGTCAGCATTTTAAGGCCCTGCACTCTTCGTTTATCAGCCCAACTCCCTGTTAAATGCAGTTTTCTAACAAATCGAAACAAAAACAAAATCGCTACCATCTGGGCTCATCATTGGACGACACCACCCAGTCTGCAAATTGCTCCCATTTATGCAAACTTTTCAAAATACTGATATAATGAGATATAAATGATTCGCCTTTAAGTTTATGACAAGATACCTTTCAGTCCAATCGTATAATAAACCAACAATATGTTAAAAATCATAAGTTTCCTTATTTCCATAACTGTCATTCCCTAAGCAGATAAATAACTGCAATCATCCCTCGTCTATTACAAAAACCTAAAAAATATTGCCTGCAACTTAAAAATACACATTGTCTTTGGATGACAGAGCGACATATCTTACTGCTGATCAAACATCACCTCCAGGACATGTTTTTCTGAGTACCGAACAAAACATGTTAATGAAAAAGTGCTGGTTAGTCAGTCTTTGGTTGTTAGCATCTTACATATTTGATAAAAAAGTTTTGATACAAAATATTTATAAAGCTCATGCAGAACTGTTTACTCCCTGAAAATACTGTTTACTAAATGAAACAAAATATTAATATAAGGGCACCTCCAGTGTTACAGATGGCAAAATATGACATTGTATAACAACAGTCTAACAATATTGTATTACCTTTGGTTTTATCGCAGAAAACAGCTGTAAAAAGACTGTATAGCTAATATTCTAGGTAGGTATTATGAATAATGGACCAGACTGGTGCAGTTCAAATACGGTATCTGATGGCTTCACTGTGAAAATCATAGAGTCAGTTATTCTCTATGATTAAACACATAATTTCAAAAGCTTTCAAATTTGGTATATTATTATCCGTTTGTACTGGATGCTTTAAAGTCAATAGTTGTCTTATTTCTCCTGTCTACCTAGCTGATTTCTCATTTCTCATTCAGTGTTTGCGTTTAAATATTTTAAATAAGTAGCTAGTGTCGTCTTTGGTATGATTAATCATTATGTCATTAATGTGTTTATATGTGGGTCTAGCTCACTTTTTTTAAATTTGATATTTATGAAAACAACTGGGAAGAAAGCACTACTACCCTGGAACCATACCCAGTATCTCAGGGTTCCTGACCGGTGAGGAAGAGAGGAACCATCGAAAAAAGAGCCCAAGCAGCTCTAGGAAAGCTCGAGTCTGACCACTGGGGAATTCTGACTTGGGTCGGTCCTCCATGAGCTTTTCTCGCGAGTATGTACACAGCACGCCTCTCCCACTACGTCACACGCCTCTCCCGCTACCGTCACACGCCTCTGGCGGCACAGGTGGCTACAAGAGTGCGGCGGCTCGTGGATCGGTCAGTGATCAGCGGAATCGCAAAAACCTTTAGTCAAACCAATGAGAGTGAACGGGAATTCAGGAACAGGAAGGGTGTGAAATGGAAGGTTAAAGATGGCTAAAGAGTGCGACTGGCAATATGGGAATTTTTTGATTTTTTTTTCTCTCTCTTTTGCAAGATGTCTAAATAAAACGCGTTGCAGAACAAAGACGCAAGTATAAGAAGTCTTTGGTTTTTCTGGATACTATAAACATCACTATTATCATTTTTTCTTTCAAACAAGATTAAGGACAAAACTGCTGTCTAGAGGTCCTGGTCTTTGATAGGTATTTTTTTAGTTTAAAGCTTTTCCACCGAGATTTCAGTCTGGAACTTTCATGCTTTGGTACAAGTGCTAGATGAGGAAGAGGAGTTGGCTGAGCTGGAGCCATCGTCGAGCCACTTGTCCAGGCTCCGTCGGCGTGCGTTCATGAAGAAGTTGCTGACGGTGGTGATCTCCAGGCCCAGCTGCTGAGAGATGGTGATCTGCAGCTCTTTGGATGGCCGTTTGTTCTCTTTGAATATTGCGTGTAAAGTCCGCCGCTGGACGTCTGTGAAAACCAGCCGCGGCTTCTTAGAGATGCTGCCCCTCTCTCCCTTGCCGTGGTCCTGCTCCTTTCTCTTGCAAGCTGCAAAACATGAAAATACAGAGAAATTATGCTGATTACATCATGTGTTCAGCAAGATAGTACTGTTCACAAAATAAACATGCGTGTGTGTGTGCGTGCATGCGCGCTCGCATACTAAGAATACAGGTACACAAACTTCAAAATAAATTCTTTTGAAAGAGCAACAAATGAATAAAGATGTAAAATTAAATGCTAAAACAACAAATAAATGACGCAACTCTAATAGTTACTCAATGCCTTCTGACACTGAAAAGTGGACAAAAGGTGTAGATTTTTCCTTTTTCATGTTTTCTAAAGATTGACTGCAGCCGTCAGGATCGATTGACCCCCTTATTGTATTCAAACACTCCTTACACACCCGCAAGCTATTCCCTATTCCAAGCTATTCCTGTGTCATAGCATTGGTAATAAAATTTGGATTTTTGTAAAATAACTTACTTTCAGTCACTGTTACAAATCCTTCTCAATACAAACATATTTTTTTTACATATTTTAATATACAGCTAGTGAGTAATGCAAAAGATATATGTATGTGTATGTGTGTATTATGTTTATATTACATTGTGGTGACCAAATGTTATTTTGACATGATGGGGACCATTTTGCAGTTCCCACAAAGATCTGTGAATGCAGACAAAAAACTAAAAATGCCAAAAGTCTTGTATTTTTTTTGGTTACGTATGGTTAAGGTTAGGGCTGGTTATGGTCGTCATGTTGCGATTACAGTTTTCCCTATAGAAATGAATGGATAGTCCCCACAAAGATATAATTACAAACCTGTGTGTGTGTGTGTGTGTG
>JAODLC010000007.1:8371370-8388929 GCA_026781145.1 Hippopotamyrus pictus
ATGAATGGATAGTCCCCACAAAGATATAATTACAAACCTGTGTGTGTGTGTGTGTGTGTGTGTGTGTGTGTGTGTGTTTGTGTGAGTATACAAACCTCCTACACATGCTGTGCGGTTATAAAAGCCAGTTGTAGCTGGCAGCAATTTTTACACCACACTGTCATAATTTAACTTACCCTGCATATGACCACATATTATACAACTAGCTTCTACTTCTATTACTATAAATAAACATACATACAGTTCATTCAAAGTGGTAGTACTAAGCTAGGAACATTTTTTTTCCAATGAAGAGATTATTCTATTAAATGATACATTTAAAATATAATATTTAAAGTATTAAATAATTACATTCAAATGCTGTAGTGAGAATGGATATCCTAATCACCTTGGCTGACGGGATGCAAGCCTTGGCTGAGATGGAGGATTTATAGACACCCAAAGAGAAAAGTCCATCTAAACCACCTGCTATTATTATTGGGTTTCTAAGGGAATTTGTGAGTGTTGAGCTGTATCACTCAGTACTCGTCAGTAGCACGTTTACTGGTGCAGCTTCAAACGCAACATTCGTATACCTCAAGGTACGTACTCTTGCGTAATACCACGTACATAGCGTAACGCACGTAATATACAGTACAGAGCCTAGTCGGCAAATTAAATTATTTCGACAGCTGAAGCACTGCTGTGCTTCTCCAAGACTGCTCCAGTGTGGCCTTTTATAACTGACTGCCAAGTGCTTAACTTATACGCCTTAAGCAATGATTGTCGTCTTGCCATATCTGTACACGAAAATGTGCCAGACATAGATAATGTTAAAACATTAAAATGGTAATATCGTGTAGTATCAAACGCATTGTAAGTCCAACAATAGTTATTTATGACTGACAGCATGAAACCTTCACTACTCAGTGTTGAACATTATTAGGCTTACATTATAAAAAATATCTTCTGATTTAATAGACACCGAGGCACTGATGCATACTACTGCTTAAGCACTATATCTGAGGTAGGTCTAATACCTAGGAATACTATTTGGGAAGAAAACCCATAATCAAAGCACTATGTATCACTACGTTTCCCTTAAAACAATGCATTTACAGTTTAGGTTTCCTATTAAAGCGAACAAATGTTTCTGATGCAAGTAAAAGGAAGGTCTTAAAGGCTATTCAAAGTAAATTCCATGCGAACAAAACATAAAATCTCTCCAGATGACGCTGTATGTGACGCCTTTTATGTATAGGTTTGTAAATTGTCCTTTTAGAAAAATTTAACAACTCTAAGAGATCAAATTGTTTGATTTTGAAATACGTGGCTTTTTATCTATACATTTGAAGTCTCCTAGAACACTGTTCATTGCTCCGACATCGACCAGCAATATAACTTGTATCAACGCTAGGGGGCAGACACGCACTTCAAAACCCACTTCAGCAGTGTTCTTTACAGTTCTATCACTACGTTCAAGTGTAAATGTTACAGTAGGCTAAATTATTCGTATATAACCATTTCCAAGATAAAGCTTTTATACGGTTGTTTTATGTTCTAAGAAGTCTTTGAAAAGGCATTAATTGTGACGCTACCGTTGAAGCGAAGGTAACATGACCGGATAATGAAAAGGTATAAATTAAATCACTACAACATAAACATTACCTGTAATCAATGACGTCACCGCTTACAAATTCAAAGTGAATATAAAATAATTCCTCACCATCTGCTTAATCTGCGGTTCAACTGCGTTTTCAGGATTCTGAGCCGGAGAGCTTTTCTCTTAAACGAGGCGATTGCGTGTTTCATTGATAAATACCGCATTTAGAAGGTTAATAACCATCCGCATTATTTTGTCTGTGTGTGTTCATTTTAATACGTGTAATGTCTAACAGAACTGTATCATGGATTACACTAGGTTTCTATAGTCACTACATAGGCTGCGCATAACGTATCCACAAGCATGTTCCCAAACACAGGCTTTTTCATTTTAATATGTATATGTACTTATGTATGTATTTATACAAACACATTGTTCATCAAAAGACAAAAATGTACATATTTTTTGATTAAACTTTTGTTTCTGAGTGACATATAGCGATATGTTGTATGTTTTATATATATATTATAGTGGTAATATATATACATATACACACACATGTGTGTAGTCTTCGATGGACAATGTTTGTGTTGGTTTTTAAGTTATGTCGGACGTTGCAGTTTGCAGACACTTTGCACGGACGTCGCCACGTTAGATAAACATTAACAAAAGGCAAACTGGGCCGTATATCTGCTGTAATAAATCAGTCGCTTCACAAGGACACGGTGACAACAGAAGCTCCAAGCATTTTCCCATATATCCCACTGAAATAACAACGAACCTTGGTATCGCCTCTTATCGTCCTCAGATACAACTCATCAGGGTTATTGTTTGCCAGCTAAATCATTATACAGGCAGGAGATAACTGCGTGTTTACTAAGTAAGGCCTGTAATGGTGTTAGCATAGCCGGCCTTTCACAACCTAGCTTAACGAAAATAATAATACATCTTTGTGGATATTTTTTGGGATTTCGGGGATATTATTTTAGTCGTTGGAATTTTAGTTCAGGAATTTGAGTTTCAGCTGAACTTCTGCGTTAACTAGCTATTGAGCAGAATTAAATATACCACGAAACTGGAATGCTTCTAAGAATGACTTATATGAATTGTAGGGTAATTCATTATTATAAGATAATTGCACCTTAATCGTTTGCAACGTCCGACTGTGTAAGCTAATGTTATTACAACACTAGGCTTTTAAAGAGAACTCAAGGTATATACACACCTTCGTAATGACGCCAGATACACGGCACTCCTTCACTAAATAGGCCTGTGAACAATATGGCGTTTAATAAACGTTGTCGACTAATGATTTCAGACAGTACAATGTAAGCTGCACACTACAGCTTGTTGTTATTATGCCAATGAAGTTATACTGAAATAATCAATTATCTATTACAAGAAAGAAACTAACTCTCGAGAATAAGAGATCGACAAGAAATCCGAATAAGGTTATATTCAGACTAATAATACAGCTATCAGTCACACACTTTGTAATGCCGATTATTTGTAATAATGTAATGTGATTATTCATATATGGTTTAATACAATGGAACATTTACAGAAAGGAGCGTGAATTCCATTACCGGGAGACTGACGTGCGACTGACTCCCAGCTTTAATTTATAAGATGCCACAACATCTATTGCCGTTTAACCAGTCCTCAGCACTAGGGTTTGTATGTAATATTCTAACAGGTTAAAGGAACCTCCGCCGGGTAAAAATATACACCAGAAAAAAACGCAACACGTATACAAGTAATGTCACAATGAGCGTTACATTCCCATAACCTGCTAAAACAATTTAAATAACCAATCCATATAATTTTCTGACGTTTTCTGTACCAATGAAATTTCTTTTAGGATTAATCAATCAATATTAATCTCATATTGCATTCCATTGCAGACTAACCACATACATCCTCAAACTGCATAATTAATCGATTGAATTTTCTCTTGAATATACTACTTAAAAATTCAGTTTCATTTTATTTGTAATGTAGATTAGTGGTTGATGTACGTCAAAGTCATTTAAAATGAAATGTGGCCAATAAAAGAAATAACATTAAATTATATTAAAGTCACGCAAAACGTAGAATTTAGATTTTTATATCTTAATTCCATTAGGCCTACTTAAATTAGAAGTACATTAGAATAACAATGCGACATTAATATTGCGGTCGAAATGATAGAACATCTAATCAACAGAATTATGTTACAAAAGAAAACAGAGCGCACTGTCATTGGCTGCAGTAATATACATCAATTGTCTGCAGTACATTAAGCATATAAATTCATTTGTGTATTTTATGTTTGATTTATATTTGATAAGCGGTATGCTTCAAATTCTATTTTTGCCAGGCCTGAAGTAATTTTTCTACAATATTTTTTTCTGCTTGTTTCAAATAAATAGTATCAGGAATAAATTCTACAACGTATA
Source organism: Hippopotamyrus pictus (assembly GCA_026781145.1). Classification (NCBI taxonomy): domain Eukaryota; kingdom Metazoa; phylum Chordata; class Actinopteri; order Osteoglossiformes; family Mormyridae; genus Hippopotamyrus; species Hippopotamyrus pictus. Next base: position 8,375,391 of record JAODLC010000007.1, read on the forward strand.
AATTGTTTGAAGCAACGCACTGTTAAACTTGTGTCAAATGGGCTACTTGCGATTGCTTTACGTACATGAACATTCTAACAGAGCGAAAAGACTTACAGAAAGAGAGAGCTACATTTTGGAACCCTAAAATAATCTATTTCAAATAATCAATTGAGAAACACTGGAAAGCGAGCGTTGTATGGAAATTAGGCAAACCGGTGCATGTTTTGGCTTGAACCACTTTCCTAACAAGTGCATCCTTTGTCCGTGTGAAAAATGGTTCTCTCTGGTCGTCTGTTGAAATGGATGAGCGCCTCCGGCTTGCACCCTGATTGACTTTCTCATTCTCTAGAGACAAATTAATGGAGACCTACCAGTTAATTAACAAAACCCCACTCAAGGCCTCGTCATCAAGGTATAAACAGAATCTGGTAGCGTTAGAGCATCAGAAAATACAAAACATAGCAGCGAATGCAATCGGCGTTAGAGCTTTGACCGCATGCACAATTTGCCCTCGATGCGTCTTCTATATTGCAATGTTGCAAAAAGCTTCAAAATTTAGGTGAATCCCAATACGTATTATCCGACAATACCTTACAAATGAAACAAACTTGGCGCACTAAGTCATTTAAACGCGAAAATGGGAACGAGTGTAGCAGGGTAATAATAAAGACGTAAATTCTCATATTAGGACAGCGAAGCTGCTGCAGTTTCTGGAGAGAATAGCTAAAAACGAGCAAGTCATTTAAAATGTTTAGCCTACATCAAAGAATGATTCATAAGTGAGAAAACATTAGCAAAACGAACACGGGAAATCACACACACACTTTCAATTACACATAACACTTGAGGTTCAATAAAATTCTGTTTCCTATCTACCATACCGATGCATAACACGTTTTCCATATGAAACATTATTTCACAAAAGCTAATATCACTTGCGGCTATTACAGTCCAAACGAGTACAAACGCAAGGAGAATGCAAGAAAACAGGTACACCGACCATGTTAAAGTGAGCCCTCCTAAATCAAGTAAGTGGTCTGGTTCGCGATCTCGGTTTGCAGTTGAGGGCTAAATTATATTTGGGACGATTTTTTCGCATATGCTTCCAAAACACAACGGAAAATGCAATCCAGGAAGTAACAGCAAGCGGTAAATGAACTATTGCCGGCTCACCTGCGAGCCTGAGCGCCGACATCCTCTGGAATTCAGGCTCCTGCAGCCATTTCCACATCCTGCGGAAGGTCTCACGGCCGGACTTGAGTTTGCTCCAGGGTTTGGGGTTCCTTAGCAGGTCAGATAGGGTCCCCTGCGACCGGCACAGCACCCTCTGGGCAAAGATGGCCTGGGGGATGCTGTACCTTTTAAGCTCTGTGGTGATTCTCTGCGCTACTTCTTTGGTATTGACTTCTTCCATTTGCCCTGAATTGCCTGCACTATTGACCTGCGAGCCAGGCAAAGACCCCGGGTTTGGTTCTCTGGTTGAGCCCATGCCCTGACCGTGACTCTGGGGGTTCAGGTGCGCGTGCGAGTGGTGGTGAATTCCGTTTATTTGCACCATGGCCGCCGAAGAAGGGGTCATGTGTTGATCCCCATGTCTGCCTAGCATGGCAGGGTGATGGGCTTCGAATCCGTTGGGTGTGAGCATTTTCTCCGTGGGCATTGTGGCACCCGGGTGTGCGTAAGGCGGCAAACCCTGCTGGGAGTTGTGTATGCCTCCCAGCCCGGACCCCGATAAGGGGGAAAGACTTTGTCCCATGCCGGCAACATCCTTGTGGTAAGGACTGTACAGATTGTTCATAGACGCCAGTCCCCTTTCATCCCTCATGAGAGTGAAGCTGCCGCTCACGTTACCGGGGATCCGCTGGTGAGGGTGATGATGATGGTGGTGGTGATGGTGAGGAAACTTGTCCGAGACGGTAGAGATGGGAGGCAGCGGCTGCAGGGGAGTCAGCGTGGTGTACGTGCTGCTCATGCTCATTCCGGGGGGAGCCTCGCAAGCCATGGTCATGGCTGGATGCAAGTGTCCGGCGAGACCGTGTTCCGGGGGCCGATGGTGATGATAGTCGCCGCTGTCTAGAATTGATGCCATGCCCATGGAGCGCGCGTGGGCTGACAAGTGGTTGCTGCGATGGGTCACCGTGCTTCTGTGATGGGTACTGCTACCGCTCATCAAGTCAGCGGTGGCGGACAGCTGCTCATGGCTCACTGCATGCAGATCGCCAATGTTCTCCATCGACAGCTGAGCATTCATTATACGTGCAATCTTGTGTAAAAAACATCTATGTGGTGTTCGTCGCAAAAAAAGTCCACAGAAGTCTTTGCAGTAGTCATGCGTAATGTCTTGCTCCCTTTGTATCGGATGCCGAAGCGTTTCTATTTTTTAATTTACACCCCGCTTTTTATATCTCTTAATATATTCTATTTTTGTTTTGTTTTTTTTTTTTTTTTTTAATCTGCATTACATGAATTTAAGGCCCCCGTTCGCCTACCAGAGCATCAGCAGCCGTAGTCGCAGTACCCTCACCATCTCTAGCCATGTCTCCGTGCTCTTTGGATTTCTCTAACAGCGGCTCTGCTGTTGCGGCTCCGGCTGTAGACTCATGCGCATTAGCGCGTCCCCTCCCACAACAGGGACACGAGCGCACGCTGCTCCTCGGCTCTGACGTCATCCGCAACGGAAGTCTGGCTGTAGATGGCTCTGGAACAGCCGCTATATTGTGCGCGGTCCCTATTGTTATTTGTTTTGCACTTAGGCCTTTTAGCATCATTCTTAATTTTCAGATAAAATATATCAGACCGTAAATGTACAGCTTTGTTTTACTAAATAAAAGCGAACTGAATAATACATGATGGAAAACAAACGCTGTGTAAATATGTTAAGAAGTCTACTTTAAGATACCCAGTATAATATATGTACACGATTGTAAATATAAGCACTTATGGGTATCAAGGTAAACCGATGATGAAAAAAGTTAAGTATGCCTAATATTTTCAACATTTTAAGAAAATCCAACGTGTTATACAATATGTGTGTTGATGTCTTCCTAACATCAAACAATAAAATACACAGATGTCAAAACGCTGCTATAAATTCTGAATATTTATGAATGCTACAAATGTAAATGGCACGGTATATTTAGTGCCTGTGTGGAACATTAGTTAAACATTTCAACATTTATGTTGTACTCCGCCAATGAATAAAGGTATATTTTCTTTTAAATTGAAGACAGGCACGGACAGATGTTTCTATTGTTAATCTATTAAGAAAAACGAACCAAGCCAGTAGGATACAGGATAGTGGACAGGAGAGACGGGGGTATGCCGATAGGCCTACGTGACACGGCACATTATGCTATATAACCGAATTTAAACAGATCGCACGAGAACACCAAAAATGGATCTGAAAGGCTGAAGGAAGTGTTCTGTGGTACAGAGCAAGCACTGGAAATATTTCAATCAGCGACTGTAGGACTTCAAACTTACTGAAGCAAGGTGTCGAATAAAAAAAAACGAATAAGACATTGTAACTGGCAATTAATTATACTACCAAACAGTAGTGTTTCATTGGATGCCTACCAGAAAAAGTATGGATTATAATCAAATCAATACAGTTGAAATCGTGAAATTTCCAAAGCCCGTTCATTAAAACATATTTAGCACACGATTGCAGTTGGATGGATGCATTTTTATTTACTGATTTCAGAGTGACACAGAAAACATTTCATAGGAATAACGGTTACATAGTTCATGAACAATATGGAAGGTGTTATTTTAATGTGAAAGATAAAAATACATATAAAACCGAACACATCGTTTTAATTACAATATAAAATCACATTAATTTTTTGTTTTCCCTAAAAATACACCTAATCAAAATAAAAAATCAAAGAAAAAAACGTGTATTTTATATAATTACATTATCTTATACGTTATGTACAAAACTCACTGAATACTTTTATGGAATGAAAGCAAGTAATTAATTCATATTTTTTTAAAAGAATCGTTTATAATCCGTTAATATTGAGTCCATTGAACCACAATTGATATAGCATGAAGAACACACATTTGTAACTTTTGTCGGAAATAGAAAAGCACTTTGTGCCCTTTCCCCTCGAAGTGGCGACACTTTGCAGAGATAAGTGCATCGGGCCCGTTCATCTGAATAGGCGGCATATTAAAGGGGACACTGCAAGGCTCCCAACTCTAATAGCTGTCGAGTGACGAGAGTAGATTTTAAACAAACTTTCCCAGTGTGGTTTCTTAGAGAAACAGACACAAAAACAAATCACCAATATGCATATATATGAGAATAATATAAGAATAACATTATTAACATGGGTAAATAATTTAATTAAACGTGATGAAAACATCCTAGAATTAAATGCAAATACATTATATTTTAATGAGAATTGTAGATAGATGCAAAAATTAATTATGGTTGGGTTTTTTTTATAAGTGTAATTGTTAAATTATTAAAATAATTGGCTATACTTCCCATTAGATTTGACGGCTATGAAGGAAAACTATGAAACGTAACACATTTAATAATGAAAATGAATTTGGAAAAAGCTGTTAATATTTTACTGTATCAAGTTTTTCGGTATTTGTTTTACTATAAAGAAAAATGGCTCTCATTCCTAAATGCTGTTGACACTCGGAAAGTGGTCGATATTTTTCATTCGCACTTCTGTGACTTGCAAAAGAAGGGGACATTTTCTCTTGGCGAAGGCCTGCTCAGGCGTGTTTGTTTTGGGACCCGAATTTGTCTAGCGTACATTGTGCCTGATTTCAGGGAACGGTGCTTCTGGAAATTCACTGGCTCTCCTTGAAACAAAGCAAAATAAGACTGGATAAGAAAAGACGCGTGACATTGTGTCGCAATATAACAACGTAATCACAGTAAACAAGTTATCAACCCGGGGGACCGGGGAAGGGGCACCATGTCATCATCAAATCGTCCAGCATTCGACACATCCCAGGCGAACTTTCTTGGAACCTTTCTTTCTTGGTACTTGTATTTCTTGTTATTTTTCCAGACAATCTAACCATTTAGCAAATAGCTTCTTATTGGATTCGTTTGTAGATGTTGCATTATAAGCACGTGACGCATTCTTAGGTCTACCCGTTGCAATATTGTGATGAAAATGGCAAAATTGTAATTGATGCAATTAAACTCAACGTGTAGACTATGACACGGGAAGTGATAATCATAGGAATTAATCCAGTGATACAGACATATAGTATTGTAACGACAAAACACAATAGTGCACCCGGGGCATAAAATTGTTTTGATGATTGCCTGAATAAATGAATAAATATGACAATCTTTTTTTCCAGAAATGGTACAGATCTGTACTCAAATTCCTCTCATTTCGAAAAGTTAAAACGCCAATGTGAGCGCTGTTTAATTATTCATACTGTGTTGCCCATATACTTTTCACAAGTATCACAAATTGGGCGCCTCTGGTCCTTTGCAGGGAGTTTCGCAGAGTTACTTGCGCTTTAACAATGAGTTACAAGCAAAACCGGGCCACGTTAATGCGAAAATTATTCCCCGTCTTATACGGGTAGAGATAAGTACTAGCGTGGATCAATAACTCCAGTCTGTACAAAAAATGACGACGTTATTAATAGCTCGTAATCCTGGTGCTAATGGCAGTAAAAAACGCTTAATAAAAACGCTCTCGCAGTGAAGCATACCCATGTAATTATACGTAAAAAAGAACACTACTGCTTAGGTCCTCTTTAAGAAATAAACACAACTATGTGTAGCATTAATTTTCTTTAGAAATCTTTAAAATAGCATCCTTTGTCTGTTATACTGAATGTTTTGGTCATATTATTATGAAATAATACGAAAATATAATTTACTCTTGCAATAGATAGGTGTTCACTAGCGTTCACTACTGCTATATTTCTGAATCTTACTGCATTTTTGGCCGTCATAGATACAGCGCTATCGTCGTTTTGGATTATAAGCAAATGGGAACCATCAAACGTTTCTGGTGTAGTCAATTCCCCTTATTATTTGCGTTTCATTATTCTATTCGCAGCCTGATACGTATAGTCTACGTTTTAGCGTATACTGCTTTACTTTATCTGTGTTTATTTTTGATTACCTATAAATTATTTCAAATATTTTAAATTATTTCCCAATAGAGCATTTTGTTGAGTCTCGCTGTGTTCATATTAAAAGCAAAACGGTAACTAGGCCTACAACTCAACGACTAAAATATTTTTTTCTAAAGGTAAACATGATAAAAGAAATTATACGCATCTGAATTTAAAACGTATTTAAATTTATTTTTGTCTACATAAACATTTACTGGTTACATCATATCCACCCAAGCACTGCAATAATAATAATATGTTTACATTTTACAGCTACAATTTGAATGGGTAGGGTCTGAAGTAAACTTTCGGAGATTTCATAAAAAACAATTAAATAGAGCAATTAAATATTGTGATGGCAGTTATCTGTTGAAACAGCATGCAAAGTGACCAAAAGATTTCTATCAGGTAATGTGATTTCAAGAATGGTTTGTCAACGAGGCAAAACCTGATGAAGGCTATAAGAACTAAACTTAAATCAAAAATTAATTCATCCTGAAATAAACGAATAATATACCAACTAAACTAGCTGTCTTTGGCTGGCTGATTTTATGGCATATTTTCGTTATTTTAAAGAGTAAAATATTCAACTGTCCTACGTGGTTCCATAGATTAGGGTGCGTGGTAAACATGTGACTAACTCTGTGAACCTGAGTTAAATAATTATACATAAATAAAATGAAAATAAACAGCAATGATTAATTTGTCAAGGCGCCAGGTCAATCGGATCAAGAAAAGAATGTATGCGAATTAATTATTAAACTTTAAAAATAACAGTCTATTTCAATAATAAAAATAAAGAAAACTTCGGCAAAGTGGTAAAGTGCAGATGCAGACTAATTTCATCATAGACTGAATTCGTCTTCGTCAAATTAGCGCTAACCGAACGGAATTAACTCATTCATTGTTATCTGAAATGAGAAGATTTACGCTTATCACGTGCCACACAATAAAGAACCCACAACCTTCCCTTGCACAACACGCAAGAATAATTATCGATGGGTTGTGTGTACGTGTACATAGTTCTGCTTTGAAGTGTAACCAGTAAGAATTGTTTCCAGGGTTTTTTAATGGTTAAAACGTTATCTGCACTGATGGTGTTGTCTTTTTTTGTATAATTCTATCAGTTGAAATGATAAGATTAGTAGCCAGCAATTGAAAGCAAAATAAAACGTTTTGATTTACACACTGCAAATCTGCGACATACAAACGTATACAGCTGTTACGTGTTATGTTGTTCACGGCTAAACATCTGACATGACATAACTAGCCTCAGGAAAAAAATACAATAAACTCGAACTTATAATACTGTCTATGTGCAAGTATTCTGAGTATTCCGTAATGTACAGGGCGCGTAGCGCCTTTTGTGAACCATGCAGTCGCTCAAGTGACTTCTAAGTAACTTGAGTTGTTTTAAAAAGTTCTCCCCTTAAAGCAGCACTCCATTTAACGTAACATAACTACCAATTTAACTCAAGATAAATTTAAATATAGAGGAATTCATACGTAATAAATAAACCAGTCATCAGTTCTTATGATTGGATGCCTTATAGCCTATGGGGTCAGAGGTTTCGTAATCCAGTTTTCTGGACTTCACTCTCTATAGCAAAACGTTACCGAAGTAAACTTTATAAACAATTTGGCCAAGTTACACTGCGTTTGTCTATATCCAAACAAAACCTCAAGTCAAATTTTTATTTAGTTAATTAGGCCTTCTCACCGACACACAAGCCTAACACATGTTAACGGAGACTTTGCTCACATGAATTTAACTCAGTGATGCCTTGTCACCTACTGTATTGATCTCTTTTTAGGTGATGGTGGGAAGAATTCTGTAATGTAAATGTGACAACGTTTGCTGTTGGTTTTCGAAACTCCAACGTGGTCCTACTTTTCTATACACTTACCTCGAGAAGTCATCACTAGCTTTTAAAATACCCCGACTCTTATAATGTTTACATTGGTCCATTTTTTTAAACTAGCTTACTACCGTGCAGTAAATGTTTCTGTCTTTATCACCCCACGTTCACGTCATCAAGCAGTGACAAGTGTTAAGTGCGGCACAAGGGGCAAGTTCAGGGGAGTTAAAAAGGTGGAAAAAATTGAAAGGACGGGTGGTGAAGATACGAACTTCACAATCAGCGGTTGGGGGCAGCAGTAACGAGCCGAGACAGGTGCATGAAGCTATTAACCACATAGAAAAAAAAACAGGTTATAACCGAGAATCTCAATCATACTAACGTATGAAACACATGGCAAAACATTTATGTACCGTTAACAGAATGAGAAAAAAATAACGACAACACCATTATAGTAAGCTATAAACTTTCGAAACGTAACACACGTTCTCAGTTAAAACGTTCATATGTTATCAGCAAAAACGTCGTTTATATGTAATATTTAGAATAAAAGCAAATGAGCCAGCACATCTTTTCTACAATACGAGCTAACTACATAAAAAGTCGATACCGTGGAAAATCATAGCAGACAACGTGCATCGGTACGGTCACAATTTATTCAGACATAAAATATCAGACAAACATGGCGTTTCTTGAGATAATAATGCATTACGGCACTACGGTTGAATTTCACAGACGCTACAACAGTCTGCTTTCGAAGCGCAGTCTTTTTTTAAAACATTAGGATCGGTTTGCTGCATTGCTGGTTAGACTTCATGACGCTGTCGCTGACCTCTGCAGAGCTTTAAACGGAGTCTGCAAACGCAGTGAACTCTGCAAGGTGCCAAATGTCATTGCATCACTTTAAACCACATATCTCCTACACTTAGAGACACACACCCTACTGCCCTTTTCTAAACTCTCCATTATCTTGTTTCTTATATGCTTACCCCTAGGATGCGTAGCATATTAGTCGATTTCATGCCATGTTGCGTCTTTTACCATCCGACCGACAGACGCATCTCAGTGACCCCCGAGCAAAATCGCACTAACTTGCATTTAAAACAGACGAACCATGATTCTTTTCCGTATTGAGATTTTCCCCTCATGGCAGACACGTCATTGTAAATACCCGTAAGTTCGTTCAGTGATTATAGGTTTGCGGAATAAACGTCCGCATACGATTCCGCTTCTACTTGTAGGTCAGGCGCTCCCGGCAAGCGTGCTGCTCCTCTCCGAGACCCGGCGAGAAAAAGATGTCTTTTTTGCTTAAATTTCCAAAATGAAATATCATCATCCAATGTACGATTGCTGGTCTTCTTATGCACAAACCCGAGAGCAGCCGAGCTATCCGAGTATTTAGCGATACTCCTTGCATTTGAATAGCTGCCTCGGTTGTTATGGATCTGCAAAGCTATGGAAGGGAATCAGTATGCAAATTGTTCCAGTTACAATCGAAAGGTTCGATCTGAAATATCCATCCAACGGAAGTGCATGTCCGCTCTCACCACATTAGAAAGCCTTTTGCTTCCTTTCGTCAAGGCCCCGTTTTAGTTGCGAACATATTTGATATTTAATAAAATTAGATTTTGTCTTTCGGAAAGTAGACTGTATTACCAGCTGGCTGCTATTGTTATTTAGGGCGTGTAATAAAATTGGAATTATGCTTAGTCGAGATGCATGGCACCCACAAGATACGACTTTTTCCCTCCACAGGAAATTATTACAAAGTAATACAATTATAATTTAGAAATATGGCATTGTTCGGATGGTTCCTAAAACAGTGATTATTATTATTATTATTATTATTATTATTATTATTATTATTATTATTATTATTATTATATTTGGGTTATGTTCCTCTATCTTGTAAATTATTTGTGCGTGACGTTTACAATACAGTAATAAAAAAACTGCATGATATGTGTTATATCAAAACATATAGATATATCTGGACGGCACCTTCAGTTATGTTTCGTTGTAAGGATTTTATAAACGATTATTTCAATAAGTTTTTCTTATTCAATAAAACACATGAAATTTCCGTTTAGTGTTTATTACATTGAAGTTGATAACACCAGCGATGACAGTTATCAAAGTAAACTAACAGGAGCCAGTATGAACAGCTGAGCAATAATTTAACTGAAAGACTTTAAAATATTGGCTCTTTCTGCTCTTCAGGACCTGCTGGTAAAAACTGACCATCTGGCATTCAGCTGGGGCTTTAGTGCGGCTGATGGAGGGGCAGAAGGTCACTGACCCCCCAGGACAAGACTTCGCAGAAATGATAAGCACGACTGGTAAAGGATTGGTGCCCATTTTAGAGATTTATTTTTGGTTTTCACTTTTTTCAGGTATACTTGTTTAAATATGCTGAGAAGCTTTGGGAATAAAATTATGAATTATATATATAAATTTAGCCCGTGGAATTAATTATATCCTGGTGTACTTGAACGTGACTGGCAAATAGGTTGATATGAAGTCCGCAGGCTTTTATTGCAAATGCAGCATTTAAAAACATGACAGAATTACTCAGGCAATGATTTTCCTTAATGTTTAGTGTCAGTCAGATTGGTTAAGGTGACTCATAAATTCTTCAAAATCACTCACGAATTAGAAATATACATGATAATGCCAGCATCACTATTGTATGTATTGCATCATAACTTTCTTTTTCTCTTCATACAAACACAAATCCCATTTTCCCACTGAGATTCCTTTGATAGTCTCTTCTTAAAAGGGGTCATTTTAAAGAGATCTAAATAATGCAGCTGAAGGTGAGACAAGGGGGAGATGAAGCAACAACAGCAGCTGTTAAAAGGGGATTAACAAAGTCCAGTGTCATGTAGCAGGCATTTATAGGATTATTGGCATTGGTAATATGAAGATCCATTTACAGCTGATGGGACACAAGCTTCATCAAAATGTCAGACTGACAATTCGCTACATATGGCTGTGAACTGCATGCTGGCGCCCTTTCTCTTTCACAGTGAAATTCATGCATAAGCACGCTGTACATATACACATGCATCCATATACAAAAACACAAGCATTCGTAAACGTGTCACTAGATATATCCTCTTTGCTCCAGGTGTCCGTTACTGAACATTACTAAATAGCTAATGACTTTGTTTTGCATCATCTCGAATTCTGCATGTCGGAATCATTTTAACTGTTTGCGCTGCCACGTTCATCGTCATATTGAGAGAAATGGGAGCATGGCTGGATTATCGGAAATGCCTCTGTGAATTCATGGTTGGCGTGGTTTAGGACTGGAAGGGATCATATCAAGTGTTTCTCTGCATCCATATTAGTCAGACTAACCCTGAGGAAGCTGGGATGTGGCTGTGAATTACAACAAGAGCCAGGATGCACCTCGGACATGGGAACTTTTATGGGCTGCTCAGAATGAAATAGTGAAATGAGACTTTCTGCAGGCTGTTCCAACAGGACGGTCTGCCGTCCTCCAAATTGCAGGCGTGATCACGGCTCGAAAAACCCCCTGACAAGGTGCCCCCCCCCACCCCCAACAATTAACCAAGGATGCCTGGCGGTAAATTGCCCTCTGGTACGTTTGTGCGCATTAACGTCACTGGCCTGAAAATGACAATGTAATATATTAGGCGCGAAAGAGTGGCCTTCTCTAATTTATGTGTGAATGTGCTCCAATCAGGGCAAATAAGAGCAAAGCCTACCTGAAATCCCCTTCCGTCCCAGCCAGTTAAATAATTGCTCAAACACCGCTGTAATGCCAGCAGGAAATACTACTCTGTGACTTCCTATTAAAGCTTACCCTGCCTAGGTCTTTGACCACATAGTAAACAAATTGGTCTTGTTTTACACGTTGCTTTTAAAAGACGACACGAAGAAATGTGACAGCAACAAACTTCTCCCCTGATGTTGTGAAATTCATGCAGAATGCCACGATAAAACGCCCCGAAAAGGACAAAAGGGTACACATAGCATTCTTCATGCTGCTTAATATTATGGCCTACCTTTTTGTTTATAAGTATGACAAGGGGCCCGATCTATTCATGTATGCCATTAATCTTTATCGTTTCCATCTTGTCCATGTGTCTGTGATGTTGGAAATCTGACCGCAGATATTTCCCAAATGCTCAGCGCACCACACACCCCCCGGCTGGGCGGTTGTGCTCCACATCTTGTTTGTTCGGCTTTGTGTCTTTGTGCCTGGGAGCAGATAAAGGAGAATGTTTTACTCAGTGCGACTCATAAAGATAATCAATAACCAAGTGGTTGAGGTATGCAGAAGATTCCCAGTGGTTTCCAGGAGGCTGCAGAGCGCCAGACAGCCCTGCATTACAGAGACGGGGCAGCCAGCACTAGTGGTGTCGGCGTGTCTGTGATCTGGGAAGTCGCGGCTCCAGTTCCCTGCTTCCAAATGCGACCACCTGTATCTGGCTGCACTCATGAAGAGCGACGACCTATGTGAGTGCGTCGGTCTCCTGTCCCCTAGCCTAATGCTGCCCCATCACAAATGAGCTTTGCAGATTTTGCAATTGCTTGCACCTTCTAAGAACACCTCTGGGGGGGGGGGGGGGTAACCACAGCAGGTAAGAGCTGAAACAGCTTGCTTTCAGGCTTTCAGGGGGTACCACCAGGGCTGTTCCTGCTTTTTTGGGCTGCTCCCAACCATAATTAACAATAGCCAGAGGTAAAGAGTTCATATCCAAAAAGTAGAAATCCGGGTCCAAGATTTTGCTTCAACCAATCAGCTGAGTACTTTGTGACAGTGACTCTTTATGCTCAACTGGTTGGTTGAAACAAAACCTTGGTCTGGATTTTTACTTTCTGGACCTGAACTACCCATCAATGATAAAAGCATTGTGATATCTAAAGAGGGCCCCCTGCTGGTAGTTGGAGGCAACTCTATTAGCTCTAAGTCTATCCATACAGCTAATCACGAGTACAGTACAGGGTCATGGAGTGTGATGCCAGGCATAAAAGGGTACGCTATGGGGAGCTCACCCAGGTGCAGGATTCCAACCCTGAAGCCTGTAGGTGTGAGCTTAGGGTGCTACTGAGTCACTCTGCCAGCCTGTTCTTACTTCCAAAGAGTGCACAGTGATTGGGATTCACTAGTGTCATATTTGTATATTCAAGGAAGGTACATGGGTAAGACTATATTGACAACATTTTAAAAATAATTATTTTAGCTTTCTGAAGTATTCTAAAATATTCCAACAATGCCCAGAGGCTGTTAGTAGTAATTAGCGGTTAGCTAATGTGAGACATCCGTAATACATGCATTTTGGCTGAAAACTCCAGCTCTGTAATCGAAATTGAAGTCTGCAGCTGTGAGATCATTCATGTCATGATACCAAGATGCGCACTTAATTACAGTTATAATTGGTTTCAGCCACTTAGATCCATTCAGGCCTGTTTCTGAGTACTCTCTAGACGAGCACCATCCAACAGCCCCTTACTCATAAAAATTTCAATGGCTGACAATGAGATTAATAGAGTAGGGTACCCGGCTATGGTGTCACTCCTGTCAGATTTATTGCCCCTCCCCCCCCCCCCCCCC
>JAODLC010000007.1:8401510-8426607 GCA_026781145.1 Hippopotamyrus pictus
GGGAGGGGGGCTATGGGGTGGGGGAGGGGAGAGAGTGAGCACAGCAGCAGTAAATGTTATTAGCCCCAGGTGTGGGGTCCCTTTTGGTGCATTTCCGGATTTGGTGTCTGGTACAGAAAAAAAAATCAGCTGCTCCAAATCCAGTATTGGGTTCCGCACAGTGAAAACGAATATTACCTTAAAAGCAACCTTGAAATAGATTTCCCACAATGCTGAGGTCAGCATGTGGGGAAGGGGGGGGGCTGGGGGAGGGGCTTGTTAACCGGTGTGGCGTGGCTGGTGTCACCGGGTTCAGAGATCGAATGGAGAAAGCACATTCATGTATTTCATTTCTATTTATTTATTAATTTATTTATTCCCCCCCCCACTCATTGCTTTGCTCCATTAGAGCGCTTCATATTTTAAAAACCCAGAGAAATTACCAGCATCCACCCAGGTCAATCGAATAATCCCTGCGTAATAACACAGAGTGTTATTCTGATCCATCGGGAAGAAAACTCACACGCTTTTGGATTCTGGAGACACTTTCAGATGATTCACTCCAGAGAATTAGCTCAGTTAACTGCCAAAGAGCCGAACAAACTTATACCTACACCTCACACAGGAGTATCACCAGGGAACCATTAATAAAACATGGTATAGGAATATAAAATAAATGGTAAATAATAACTATGTCTGTAGCTTTTTTGCCGAAAAAAAAAAACATTGCATTTAATTTTGTGCAATAAAAACAGAGTAGCATAACTGAAAATAGAATAAATAAATTAAATATAATATTTTAGCTGTTAGAACAAAAACGTATTTGGACTTTGGATAAGGGTGATTAATAAAGGGTGCTAGGAAATGAAAGACGTTCCTGGAGACCGGCACGGGGAGGCAGGGAGGCGGACGAGGCCGGAGGGAGGAGGTGGGGCCGGCCCAGGCGGAGCTGGCAAATTGGGCTCCCGCATGGTCTCATTCCGGCTCCGGCACAGACCGGAGAACACGGCCGGCATGAAAGGAAAGGGGACAAGAGACAAAAAAAAAAATCCATGCAGGGAAGGCAGTGGGAGTGAAAAGAGTCTGCAGCCAGCTCCTCGCACGGGCAGACAGCAATCAATAAATCAATAGGAAATGTTCGTTGGCTGTAAAATGGGGGGAGAAGCCTGTGTCAGGCCGCTTGGAGATGGATGGACCAAGCGGCCGGCAGAGTGAGGAGCAGTTGCCGGAGTGACGATCACCTTGAGATGAAATCAGAGGCCACTGACCTGCCAGTGCTCTGAAGATCCAGTTCATCATAAAGTGTGGGAAGTGAGGGGTGGGGGGGTCGGGCGGCAGGCCGTCCCTGTCCCCCCCGCTCCCCGCGCCCTGCCAGGCCTTGCTTGCCGTCCGCCGGTTCCGGTCCTGCTGTGCCCGGCCCATTGAAGCGAAGGTTGCCTAAATGCCTTTTGCTGGCTGTAAATCGATCAGGCTGGCCGGGGGATTCTCTATACAACAGCTGGACCTTCCCTTAATAAAAAGGCTTCTAAATTAGTAGCAGACATCTGTCAGATATTCCTCAAAGGCCTCTGGCCAGACTCCGCCCCCTGGCTTCTGTCTGCACCGTGTGGCTAACGCTGGCGAGATGACAGAACAGGTGCCGAGGTGAGCACTCCGTAATCGACGTACTGCTGACACCGAGGACTTAACGCCATGTCAAGAGAGAGGCGGGGACCAGGCAGAGGTGACGCTGTTCGGTTTTCCATCCTATGAATTTTATTAGTGATGTCCCCCCAGGAACATATCACAACATCAAATTCATAAAAACAGTTTGATATAATGCATCTATTTTTATTTGCTTGTTTGTTTTACTTATAGCTAATAGCTTGTTTTCCCTGCATTACTAACTTACTTAATACAACAATACCTTCACAAACTTTCAGCTTAAAAGATCAAAATAAGTTTATGTACATAAATAACAAATATGAAAACCAAAATATTTCTCTACAGAAATAGATGATGTATGTATGATACATACATATGTATATGTAATATATGTATAATATCTACAATATTTAATATATGGAATATTTAATAAATAAAGCTTAATAGAGTATTGTATTTATTATATACACATTTTTTTGTAAATATAAGTATACACAATTACTACATTTTGTATTCACATTTCATTCTGATGCAGGGAAGTAAAACATAGAACAAATTGTATAGATTCATTTATATTCTGTGTTATAAATATGTATTTTATTATATTTTACAAAAAGCCAGAAATGGTGCGCCGTAAGGCTGGGCTGAGAGCATGCTTGGAATATTTTTATATTTTAAATTTGATTTGAGGAGCCGCTGGAGTGAGGCATGTTTCGCATGCGACCGGAGGAAGCTGAAATCCAATCGGCGCAGAGAAGTCCTCCGTGCCTCGTGGTGTAAGGCCTCTAAATGTAAAAGCAAGAAGACCCAGGAGGGTTTTTATTAGACCCCGTGATGGTATCAGCGGGAAGCACGGGGAGCTGACCCCAGGTTCGCTTTAATTAAGATGCATGACATTGGACTGGATAACAGATGCACTTTTCAATTTAATTTAAACACACATTTATTTCCTTCATTTTTGTTTAAAGCGAGCCATTTCCAGGGATTGCGAGAGCAGAACCGAATTGTGGGTCCTGCTCCCTGCAGCTGCCTGATCAGTGCAGTTCATGGTTATGATCATATATACTGAGCAGTGCAACATCTGGATTTTGTTTTCTGCCTACTGCGCTCCACACCAAGTGTCTGTCTCTGACGTGTTTTAAAGAGAAAGTTTGTTAGCAGATGGCAGGACCAGCTGTTTTTTGGGATCGTTTTCCACTCCGTATATCCAAATTTAAAAAAAAAAACAAAACTCACCAGTGATGTGGAAAACCACTAACCAGCAGAAGGAAGAATAACCTGCTTTGGTAATAAACCCACTTCTGTAGAATTTACTTGCAAGTATTGTAAATAAATCACACCTCTTGTCTAAGCGGCCATAGCTCACAATTAAAACATAATCTAAAAAGGAGAAACGAGGGATAAAATCTGATTTGTGTTGGCACGGCCGGGCAGTAAAACAAATCTCTAATTTTCTGTCACCCTATATTTTTATCGCTCTTTTATAGTGCTAGGCTGGAGCATGTTGCCCGAGTAGCAACTAAAAATATTTTCCTATTGATTGGGAGAATTGATTTTTTTTATCTGTACATTGGCTTAGAGAACAGAAGGGGTGAGAGGTGAGTGTTTAAGCATTTTGCTGTGCACCTCCTTTACCTGGAAGCTGGACACTGAGCCTGAGGGGAAACTCGATTCAATCCCCCCCCCAGTCGGCCATAACGGACACTGCTTTCTCCTCCCTGACCCCCCACCCCCTATTACCTCATGCACTCCACTTGCCCATCTGGGATTATACAGACTTTATACCAAGAGAAGATCTCACATTTTTACTTAATTAGTGTGGGGGTTTTATTGAAAGGAAGGCGAGTAGATCTCTGTGCAATATGCACACCTGCCCCCAAACCATCATCCAGCCACAAGGTTTCTACTGCATAAAATTATTAATCTTTAATACAGCAGCCAATACATGACGGCCCAATTCGGTCCCATAAATAATGCATATGATGGCACTATTGACAACACCATCATATAAAAAGATGATGATAATTATAAACCCAACGATACAAGGACAGGATATTTTACATCTTTAGCACGCAGTCCGTCCTTCCTGCAGACGGGAAGAGTTATATTAAACTATGCAGTTGTTAAAGGATCCATATTCTTCGGCTGTTTACATAATGCAGAGGGCAGACAAATGGACAGCAGTCATTATCAGCAGGCAGCCGGGCCAGAGAACCCCCGCGGGGGGGGGGGGGGGGGGGGGAAGCACATCAGCGAGCATCTCCACGTCCCCCAGACTGTAAAAATTGTGAAACTGTCCGTGAGCAGATCATTTTCAGGGACAGTGCGCGCACCAAAGTGATGGCTTGGCACGGCAAATTGTCAGCCAGAGCTCAACGGGCAAAGTCACTCAAGGTCAGGTGGCCGTGTAAACATACGGCAGGATTTATATCAAGGTGAGCGGCGTGAAAGGCCAAGACTGGGAAGCAGGCACCAGGCTGGACACCTACTGATGACAGCCATTTCTTACCAACGTATCACATATGCAAACAGTATTCCCACAGATTTAAATATGGTATTTTTATGGCTTAAGCGTGTGCCACTCTCTGCAAAAGGAGAGAGACTTTCTGTAGATTACAGAATGAAGGTTGTTTGCTGACAATGACTTTCATCCTTTCACCTTTAATGCAAAAATGTTCTTCAAACATCCAACTGACACACTTATTGGTGTCACGTTACGAGGAAAGACGGAAGCGAGGGCAGGCCTGGGGAAAACCAAAAAGGGGCTTTATTTAAACAAAATCACCAAGCAAAGCAAAAGGAAATGAACCACGTGGGGTCAAATCGGGGCAGGGAGAGAACACAGGGGAAGTAGGGGACCACAAGCTGGCAGCAACATCAATGACTGGACTGGGGAGCTCAAGACAGGGAGGCACTATATACATCACTGACGAGGGAGCAGAGGAGAGGCACCTGGGGTGATTCACACGAGGGCTGTAATGAGAGGAGAGATTAAACAAGTAATAGGTGTGGCTCGTTACAGCCACACAATGGAGAGAACAAGGGGAAAGGAATGCGGGGCGTGACAATTTGTTATTTAGTCACTTTATTGCTATGATCTTCGGTCAAAAACGTCAAGGAAACATAAAGAAACTAAATGTAATGTCATTCAAAAATTCAAAACAGCTAATAATGTGATGTAACAAAGCACGTACAGCAAAAATGATCATTGTAAAAAAAATCATTGTAATATAGCACTGATAATTATTACTTAATTTTTTATGCTAGCTAAATTTGTTCTGCCTTTCAATTAAGACAAGGTGGTAAGGTGAATCCGTCAGAGACATATATAATCTTATATAGAGTCTGTTGAATGAATAACATAGGATACAGTACAGTATATCACATGGAAATCGGTATATTTGAATTTTATTATGTAAAAATGTAAAACATGATACAAATAATAGTATAAATAATCAGCATGTCAGAACATAAAATATTTGAATATATTTATATATGTATTGTCATAATAATGTGTGATGTTTAAATCTGACACATATTGAACATATTCAGTTTCTCATACAGAAAAGATATGTGTCAACTAATGTGAAGTGAGTGAACAAAACAAATGGCAAAATGAGATAAAAACCAATAGCGAAACTTGAGAAATCGGCAATCGTTTGTTCACTGGCCACAAGCTGTACGGATGACGTATAGTGGTGGTTCTCAACCCTTTTTGTGCTGCGACCCAATTTTTACCCTGCCAGCTTAGTCGCAACCCTATATCAAGTACAGATCTAAATTAACGCTATGATCAAGCGTGCAGTGCACTCCGCAATTTACGCCAAACAATGCCTATCACATAAATCTGATTGGATGTGCCAGTACATTTTTAAATTAAGCATCCGTGGTTTGGCTTCTTGGATTGGTTGAGTGTTCACTAGTTTTGCACTAAGCTGTTGCGGATGCACAACCCACGGGTTGTAAATAGCAACAAGGCCACGTGTGAAGGGAGCAAGACATGAGAGCAGGATTCAAAGAGCATGTGATTAGATGATAAAAAGGTAACTTGGAGAATGGTTTGCATCATCCAAGATATTGGCAGATGCACAACAACACAAGTTTCATGTTGCAGAATGCAGATATGGCACACAGCATAATGTTACTGAAAAGATAAGCAAGTCTAGGGGGGATGTAATTTCTGTGGCAACCGAAAAATCAGTGGAATATTTTGAAGTGGAACAGGGGAAGATGCACACTGAAAGGTATGTTAAGGTGCTGAACAGTCACCCCGAGGTGGGAATTCTGGGAAATATGGAAATGACCATTGATCTAGGGGGAATTGACAGATGCGTGGGTGAGGTAAGGAGCGCTGTTTAATGGCCTCAGTCCCATCCCAGAGGGCAGCAGGATCAGGTTGCAAGATCATTCACAACGTGCTGTGATTTCACCCCATTAGTGCCAGAGAGTATCATATGGTCTTACGGACTTTCCAAGATACAAACTTCACTTTTTGTTCTGGCCTCCCATGGCTAGCTAACAAGCCATGAGCAAATACTTTCATGGGCATATGATGTCATGACCATTATTTATGCTAAAGGCAACCAAAGAAGTGAACAGTTTTTTTTGGCAAATTTTTTACATCACTACCTATATAGACTTCATCATGTGTGAATCAGAAAAGATTCACAAGAACCTGTTAAGTTATAATTAGCAAGCAATCCAGCTAAAGGGTGGTAAAAACAGACTCCCCTTTACTGAAACCTTAAACAGAGAAGAATAAGCCTCTATCTTCAGTTTTGTTAATGTACTATTGATTGAACATTCCAGAAGTGTTTCTATAGCGACAGTAGTTACATAAAAAATAGCAGCCACCAACAGTTCCCATTTCATGTGTCACCAAATTCCACCTCTATTGCTTGGATGTCCTTGAGAGATGGGTGTCGGTGGTCATGTTTGCAGTCCACCAACATGTGTCTGGTGGGTGCAACATGGTGTCATTTGGTGTCACCGTTCAGTGCGGTGGTCACCTGACTACAGCCTTGAAACACGAGATTTGGCTGCCTCTGGCTCAGGGCAGCGGTCCAATGCAGACACCGGCCTCCCACGCCAGCCTGCCTATAGGGAAGGTCTCATGCTTGAGGCTTGCCGATTTGCGGGTCACGCGAATACGCTAAACATGGAATGGGGGGGCATATGCATAAAATCTCACAATATCTGTTTGATTCATGTGGCACCGTGAAAAGAGAAATCGATACGCTATCGACTCCCCCGGCGAGATCTCATCCATTTTGCCCTTTGTGGTTGTTGAAATCCATGCTGCAATTACAAAGACAGGCTGGCAACAACAAGCCTCTGTTGGGCTTTTAACTCCACATGAATACAAAGCTCACTGTTTCACTGCAGATATAGATTGCCATGAGTCAATATTTGACTACTTACATTCCAAAGCTGCAGATATGTGCAGTTATCGACTGAATACAATGCAACATAGTGACCAAGCAATTTTTACATTATCCGGATGTGGATCCTATAATAGTGAGGCAATCGGAAAGTCAACATATGGAAATTTTAAGACACTTCGTATATAATAGCCAGTGCCCACTTATGGCCAATGTACATTGATCTAAAGTATCTATCCATCTTTCAACCACTTATGTAGGCATGGAATACCTGCAGGCAATCTCAGTCAGTGCAGGGCACAAGGAAGGGGAACAGCTTGGACAGGATGCCAATCCACTGTAGGACAGCAGCACGAACGGCCTCATAATCATAAACAATGACGGGAAGTCTCACCCTGGAAATGGGATGCCCCTGTACTATCCAGCGAACCACAATTTCCCTCCTTTTATTAAAACCATATTGCTCTAAATGCTTCACAAATTGCTGTCCTCCATATCTCAAACAATTTGTGCTTCCTGGCATGGTTTTCCGAGAGAAAATGATGAGCGGCTGGAGAAATGTCACACCCATTTATCTTCAGCACGTTGACCTTCACGTGTAATTTTTGTTGCAACGTCAACATCTTCTTGGTACCACCTGAATGTTTTAAGATACGCTAAAAGATCAAATTTTTCAAATTCTGCCGAGAGGGCGGCACATATGGTCGAGCAAGAAGCACAGCTGCTTTGCACCTTCGGGGTCAGAGCTTGTAATCCCACCTCTTCTCTAGATCTGAGGGTGTGGAGTTTGCATGTTCTTCCTGTGTTGGGTAAGAAAATGCTGTTTGGTGTTGCCCATTGAAGTGTGTGTGGGTCCTGTGATGGCCTGGTATCCTGTGCAGGGTGTAACCGATGCCTCGTGCCACCTGGGACCACCTCCATGCCAACCCTGTACTGGCACATTTTGCAGACATAATGCAAGCCTTAAAACGTACAGTACCTACAATTTAACTTCACTGTGGAAAAAGTTGCCTCCATGAAGATGACCAAAGGATCCACATCCCATATGACAAACAAACCACATGGTTCATGTATGTCTATCAAGCATTTTTCTTATTTCAATTATATATGACATATGCATTTTTTCATATACGTTCACCACAATAAAAAATACACTTGACATGTAAAGCACTCAAGGGAAAAGCTTATAGGAAAAATATAAAGAAAAATCCTAAATGATCACATGTTCATAATAAATAAGCATGAACTAATTAGCCCTCAGTTAAGTATTAACTGCTTAAAGGTGAGTAACAGGCCTCAGTTTTGGTCACACCCTGGGACAGTCCCTCTCTATCCTATTCTTACACTGTATTTATGGGAAATTATATTATTGCTTAAAACCATTCTGCAAATGGGTGTGTTTACTATAAATAGCAGGGAAAGGGAAAGCGTTCTTTGCTCTTACATTAATTGCTGCTGCTTAGTACTTTGTAGACAGAAATCCAGATTCTTACTTAGTTCCAGTGAATTTCAATACCCTGTTAATGACAGATACAATTTATTTCCTTTAATGTGGTGAGTTCAGGTTATTTGGTTTCCATTAGGTAATTCTGGCCAATGGAGAACTGTTTAAAGACATTGTCAATAGCCATTGTCCAATTAAGTAAGCTACTGATGCCCTATTAAATTACCTTCCCAAGTACGACACGTAAACGTCAAATGTGTGAGCCTGGCTGGCAGAGTTGATATCTTAATATGGGTGACTGAAGTGTACTTTGTGGCCCTTCTGGGATATTAATAAAGGGTATAAATAAATCACAAGAAAATAAAAAACCATAAATCATGCTGCACTGTTTTAACTCATATAACACAATAGCTGCATTCAATCCAAGCTCCTTGCCTAGTGCTCTTGGGCTCCATCTACACAGATAGTAAGTTTTATATTCCATTGACTGTAAGAGATGGAGCTGATTTGTTATTAACTAATGAGAAGGAAACCATAGACAATGATCACTGAATAATGATTGAATAAAAATATGACGATGTGATGTTAACAGTGTTTATCGGCTTCAGAAAATCTTAACATATGACCGAGACATTGATGAATGTGACGCTAAGAGACACCAAATCTCGTCCTTTCGATCTGGCATATGCTGCAAAATCACATCTGAGTAGCTGGGACTTAAGTCCATCGTGTCCTGTCTTGTTAGAGGAAAGTCCCTGCTGGATCTCATTGCCTCATATCTGGTTTCAGTCCAGCTCTCACTCAGTAACAGTGGCAAGGTCTGCCTGTGCGTTTCTGTAGCACACAGACTCTGCGACCAGCTTGGAGTTGCCCGTGTAGATAACATATGAACCTTCGTTCTCACGTTACATCTGCTGTTGGCTGTTTTGACTGCCATAAGGTCAGAGCCAGCTTGGTCCCCTCAGAGCTGATGTGTACGAGGTCCCTAACCTCTCATCGGCCTTTCAGGACGCCGAAAACCCAGTTACAGGTAGCACTGTGTTTCAGATTTACAGCAAAAAACCAGACTCATCTAAAAGGTCATCCCTTTTAAGCTGGAGAATCAATGAAGGTAGGTGTGTGTGTGTGTGTGCACGTGCATGCGTGCGTGTGTGTAGATTATGTTTATATTATATTGTGGGAACCAAATGTTCTTCACAAGGTAATAAAAACCTGTTATTTTGATGTTGTGGGGACCATATTTCAGGTCTGCACAAAGATCTATGAAGGCAATAACAAAACAAAACAAAAAAAAAAAAACGAAAAATGCCAAAAGTCTCATATTTTGTTTGGTTACTTATGGTTAAGGTTAGGGCTGGGTAGGGGTTAAGGTCGTTATGATGGGATTGGAGTTTTCCCCATAGAATTATAGGATATAAAGATATAATTACAAACCTGTGTGTGTGCGTGTATGTGTGTGTGAATACGTGTGTGTGTGTGTGTGTGTGTGTGTGTGCCAGCGTATGTCTGTTAGGGGATCTTCTGTGGATCCAAATGGCTTTATATACCATTAGGCCTGTAAGGCACTATATCATGATCAAGAAACCATCGGAAATGAAACACCAATGGAAAAGCCCCATGTCAACATCTTGGCATGGGGTCCTGTTAATACTCTTATTAATATTTCAAAAAGTCATTATATTCCAGCACCTATGGTATGTATATTATTATATGAAATCGACAGTGCTCATTTTCCCCCTTCTCTGAGACCCTCTGAAATTTAATTTTCAAGTGATCAATAACCAGATCAATGCCAGTTCCACAGAGCTTTGCAAAGAAGGCCTCATCCAAAAAGAGGCTCTCTCAATCATCCAAAATGTTTCTGCAAATTCTCACCAAATCACTTGAATTTTTGTTGCTGTTGCTGCAGTTGCTCCCGCTCAAAAGAATCATCGAGCCAAAAGATGTGATGTTTAGCTGCTGGGGAAACGCGGGGAAGACGCTGAGGACAGAAAGGGAGCGGTTATTACGACTTCTGCACATTTTTCGCGGAGCCTGACTGTGGGGGGGGGTTTTGTCTTGATGAAATTACGCCGGCAGCATCTAAACATTTTGCAAAGATTAAACGACAGGAGCACAAAGAACAGCCTGCTGAGTCAAAGTGCACTCGTTGCCGGATTTCGGATTGAAAAGCTCTTGCAATTTAATTTTCTGTCTGGAGAGCACCATACTCTGCTGACATCCTGGGTTATGATGTCATGTTGGGAATACAGTACCAAATTTACAGAGGGTTCTAAAGATGATCTCAAAACGTACTTTGCTCAATTGGCTTCTAAATGACTCCTTGGTACAATATTCTGTCTTGACTGTCTGGACATAATTATTACCAGTAAAAAAATCCATTTATATGAAATGCCTTAAAGAAAAGTGACATTGTTTGTGTTGCCTGTCGAATCTGCATTGTTTGCCAGACAATAGGTGGACTACATTTTTGTTGATATGTCAATAGATAAACTTTTCAAATGTTGTTTATTTCATATGCAATTGCAGTAATCATGTAATTTCCCAGTTTTGTCCTCATTTTGCCTGGATTGCTTGCTGGGAATGTTTTTGGATAGTTATTCTGTTGTGGGGATTCTGTAGAAATCAAATCATCACACAGGATCACCAGCATTGGCCACAGGCGAGTGTCAATACATACAATCAAACAAAACCAACAGCAACAGGAAAATACTTTTTAGGGTGACTACAGTGTGACCAAGCAGTTGTTAGAGGTACCCAACTTTAGAAATACAACAACCTATGATGAAATGCAATGTGATTATGATAACGACGGTGCCAAAGTAATAATAGCTACAGTATAGGGACTACAGTGACAAGGATGATGACATCAGAGTATGAAGATGCTAGTTAGGATTCAGCAGTGTGGATGTGAGATATAGTTGCATGGTGACATCGCCGATAGCTTATAACACCTGGAGGTGTTACTGATTGGTAGCTATGGTGGATTGCCAGTCATCCACCATGGTGAATAAAATGGCTTGTTTAATTAAGCTCTTTATTGGAACACTGGATTCCAGCGCTTCTTCAATGAAAAGCTGTTCATTTCCACTGAGGGCTAAATTTTTAAGGGACTGCTGATGTATCACAGCTGCACATCACTAAAGTATCTTCCGGCACTTAGGCTGAAGTGAAATAATTTTTCTTAATAAGGAAATAAGCAGGGCTTTGCTTTAAGGCCTATGCTATCTCTCTAGCTCTGCTATGTATAGTATGATTATTCAGTCATATACAACTAGTGAGGGCTAACAAATGTATCATACATTTTTTGCCATTAGAAGATAGTTGAAGTAAGTGCAAAAACAATAAGTGAGCTGATGTCCACAGCATACTGAGAGTCGAACAGTCCTGTGGCAAATAAGCCAACGGTCTGGCTTGAACTCGAACTGTTATGACATGAAAACTGGCTCCCCCATGCACTGGAGTGTTTTAGTGGGACCAGGAATGAGAGCAGCATGTGCCTGAAATGCAAGAGCCCTAACAGGGAGCTTGATCAAGCAGCCGCACCTCCAACCCTTTGACTGGGAGAAAAGGGAACCGGAGCAGGCCTGTGATCTCTGTCACTGGGGTTACAGGTTAAGCATTCTGAAAAGGGGCCTTAAGAATTGGCAATTAATTACCAAAAGGAATCGTCGCCACTCCTGGTGAGATGCTGGGAGCGTGGCACCACTGGGAAATGTTTTGTTTTATGTTTTAAGCAGGTCTCAAAAAAGGCGGGGCCGATGCAATGGGAGAGGGGCTTCTTCTAAGCCCCCGCAACACCCCTAGTGACAGCAGCCGCCCCCCCGCACCACGGGCGACGTATGTTTGCCATGAAGTGGGTGGTGCCTCAATGAGACCTTAACAGGCCGAAGAGGACCCAGTCCTATTGACTGACTGAAAAAAAACCTACTAAACATCTTGTTTCCTTTGCTGGCTGCGGACGTGAGCTGAAATACAAATGCTGGGATTACCCAGGAGCCCGGGGCTGTGTGAGCGGCGCGGAGGTAGATACGACGGTCAGGGCCGAAGAGAGCACACGTAGACGGGTGTTGGAGCTGAAACCATCTGCTTTTAGTAATTAACCTCAGCCAGGGAAGCACAGTACCTCAAAAAGCAGTCAGTCACCCCCCCTGGCCCACCCCGCAGATTACAATCACGCTCTCCCCGCTGCTTTTGCACAGACACATTTAAAAGGGCCCATAAATTTTGCACCTAATTGCCGATCTGCTTAATTAAAGAGAGCCTTTGTTGTCGCAATTACAAAGATAAATGAAATAATCAGCTTTCAGCTAATGAGAGATAATCGGATTATGTGGTGTTGTAAATATGGAGCGATGTCAGGAGGGGCCGGCAGGCTCATTGCCCTGCTCCTGCTCTTTCCTGTTACACGCTGTACGCATGTATTTCAGTGATGTGCAAAATTAAGTTGGGTTCACCATTAGCCATAATAGATACACCACCGCTCCAGCAAAATGGAGCTATTGAAATAGCATATATATTCTTAGATCAATGGAACTGAGATTGCTAAATAAAAAGCGCCACAATACAGCACATTGGAGGGGATGTCTGGCTGGGTAATTAGAGCCAAGAGAGGAGCCAACACGCTGCTCCACTGACTGGCATAGCTGTTCTAGCACTATGCTGCTCCTAAATTTAACCCTCTGAGCCCAAACCAGGTAATAGTGGCACCTTTTCACCATGGGCTGAGTTCAGGGGGCACTGAATCGAAACTGCAATTAGTTGGCAAGACCCGCATGGCTCATTCATGCTGTCTGTACCATTGGGATGCTCCTCAGGTCCATTTCTGCACCTTAAAAGGTACAATTACAAGGGTACAGCCCCAGTAACAAGCAAAGGCATGCATTTTAACTCTTTTTTTCCTGAGAGTGCAGACATTCTGGGCCCCCTAACAAAGTGTCACCTTGGGCCCCCCCTTACATTATATAATTTTATGTATTGAAGGGCCCCTGTAAAGTGCTGGGCCCCCTGAATCTGGCAGGTTATCTATGCCCCTCTGGCACCCCTGCCTAAAGGTAGACAAAATAACAGGTCATGTGTGCATCAGATACGTGTGTTAATACACAACATGCAGTTCTTTTTGCCCCCTCAAGCGCAAACATCAAACTTTGCTTTCTACCCCTCCATCCCTGGCTTAGAATGGACAGACTACCACACAGACTGCCATAACTACCTGATCCCTCACACGGGGATTCTTAGCAGCAGTTGTTTGGCCTGTGGTGACTTTAACTCAGATTGACAATCTGACCACTGTTGTGTATTTGTTAACCCTGACTTGGCACTGTCATTATAAACTCTGGAACCTTAAACCAGACAAGTTATCTGGCTAAGCAAGAAATCCTGCTTCATGATACAGGCCCCAGAGCCTTGGTTTAAGCCCAGACATGCATAAAAATGGCTTTCAGCTAAGTATGAATCACAGCCATTAACATTTATAGCTACGATGGGAAGACAAATTCTCAGGTGCATCAGTGATCAAAATGTATTTTAAAAAGGAAAAAATGAAATTGGCATGAACCTTAGATGTAATATGGTATTCATTATAAACAAAAGACTTAAGTGCTTGGGTTTGATTTGCTATGTTTGTTGTTAAAGGTTATTTATGATAAATATTACCAATGACAATGAGTTAGAGCTATATATGTTTGTTGTTGGGGTGTTAATAATGATAATATATATTTGAAAAAAGAGAGACTTAAAGTATGAGTTCTGGACATCCGATAGGCCATTGTGACTATGAGTTGAGTGCAGGGGTCAACACTATGTTGAATTCTGATGGACATCAAAATACATTTTTGACCGCAGACATGGTCAAGGGTGTAAGTTTGGTTTAAACATTTTTCAGGACCCAATCAGCCGTGAATCTCCCTGTCCCCCCAAACCCACACGTCTCTCCCAGTCTTGGCAGGGACATATCCAAATCTACAGGTTGACCCTTGGACAAGGTATTTTAAATCATAGCCTACGTATTTTTTTTACCCCCAAAAAAAAAGTTTGCCATGGACACATGCGAGTCTCACCACAGACACGTTTGTCCATGTTTTGGCAGGATGATCATCGCTGCTTAGGTGTTTCTGTTTGAAGGCCCTTCTGACAACACTGGTGAGCAGTGTGTGTGAGCAGACATCGATGGTATCTGAGGTGTGCTATGTTTTTATGCTTTTGAGGAGAAAAATACAGGCGTAGTTCATCAGAACCTACACATTTTAAATGATTGCTGCATCATAAATTAATGAATGATGCATTTAATTTAGAAGGAGCTGAAAAAAAGGTGAGTAGTGAACAGGGTTGGTGAATCCAGTAGGCGATATAGACGGCTGCCTAGGGTACCACCTTCTGGGGGGGGGGCGGCAATTTGCCAGCCAGTTTCACTTTGCCTCAAATGGGGGGCACTGGTGGTGATGCTCGCTCAGGGCGCCACATTGGCTAGGACTATTATTGGTGGAATAAGAACTAGAAGCCATTTTATCCACACTGAATTATTACGGACTGCACAAACATGACCTTAAACCTAATTAAATTTTGATTAAATTAGATACTGCATATCCAGCTCAGGCCTTTTTTCTTTGGTGGCTTGCCATGTCTCAGATTTATCACATAAACACTAAAAGTGCTGGAAATGTGAACTATACACATTTTTGTAAAAAAAAAAAAAAGATTTATTTTTGGCTGGAGGTCACATGACATAAATATTGCAACTGACTCCCCAAGTCCATTGATTTTCTTCTCTGTGCCTTAGAGCAGACCACATGTTTCCTGTCATATAATAGCCTTAAAAAAATCTGTTTGTCCCATTTATCATCATTGAGGTGGTTAAAAAATGAAGAACAACGCTGGGACATTTCGGTAATGATGTCATTTCCTACACAAGTGGAGAAAAAAATGTCTCACTTTTGTAATGGTAAGAATTGATATCTATTACTTGGCAAACAGCTAATTAAATACCTAGCCTTCAGCAGGAATTGCTCGTGTCTGAGTTGCATGTGCGAAAATCAACCAAAGAAAAAAATTCATACGTATAAGCTTTATAATTTATTATTATTCTGGATCATACTGACGCTCAATGCACCAGGAAAGGGTATGAATCTGGGTGTCGGATTGGGAGTGTATTGGTTTAATTTGAGGCTTGGGGAATGAGTCACCTCCTGCCACAGCTGTCACCCCTACTAAAATTCGAGATGGTCATGCCTGGTTAAACCATAATCTCCCATCGCCGGACCATCGCCTCGACTACCTGTTTGCTTTGGCATATGCCCCTCCTCCTTGTCCCTCAAAGACACATGATCACACCTAGCCTTTCCTGGGATATTCCAAGTCTGGTGACGGCTAAACCCCCCCTACCCGCCCCGCACTTTTTGCTGTTGGTTAGAAGGACCAAGCTGCTTCTTTCCAATGTTTCTCACCAGACACACTTGCAATGATTAAAAGTGGCCTCTTCAGTGGTCCTGTATACTCTTTACACCCTCTCTCCCTCTGCCTCGTATAGCCCCCGGACTGTTTGCGAGCCCTTGTCTGAGGGAGAGGCTCCATTCGGGGGTTAGGGTTCGACTACAAAATCAATGTCCCTCACTGTGGGCACGCCCCCATTTAAAAAAGGCAGTGCGGAGACCTGATGGTAAACCTGCATTCTCCACCAGACGGTGATACTTCATTCAGTCTGTGGTTAGCACATTGCTCGAGTGCATCTAGTAGCCCTTGCTTGACTGACTGGGAACCAGAGGTGGCAATTTCAGGTCCAGAAAGCAAAAATCCAGACCATGATTTCAACCAACCAGTTGAGCATAAAGAGTCATAGTCACAGAGTACTCATCTGGTTAGTTGAAACAAAATCTTGGTCTGGACTTATGCTTTTTGCACCTGAAATTTCCACCTCTGCTGGGAACACAGTGAGCTGAAATGCTCGTACAGCAAGGTGGGTAGGTCTGGAAATTTCCCGGTCTGATGAGGGACGGTCAGTGGCAAAATATACCAAAGAGGGTCCAACCCTTCCCAGTCAGTGGTATCAAGGGGGCTTTCCAGAAAAATATCAAACTGTTGGTGCAAATTCCGGGCTGTTTTTGTTGCCAGTCCATCCCTGTAAACACCCTTTTTATCAGCGATAATTTTGAAATGGTTGTTGTAGAAATCAACCAAACCTTCATTTAACTCATTTAACATTTGCACACATACCTACTGTGTATTATCACTATTATTAAGGGCTGCCTAGTTGGTGTGGTCTCCCGGCAACCATTCAGACAGAGGATGTGCCGTCTCCTGTCCAGATCTTCAGGGATCCCAGTGGAACGCTCATTGTTGTCATGATGGAGTCCATTCATCTTGTTACTGGATGTCATCTTCCTCTTTTATCTTCAGTTTTTCTGAGCATTATGGCCTTTTCCAATGCACTGAGTCTTCTCATAATATTGCCAAAATAACACATCTCAAACTGGTTATTTATGATCGAAGGGCAAGTGCAGGATTGATTTGATCAAGAATACGCTTTTTTTTTCTTGCAGTCCATGGGATTCCTAAAAGTCGTCACCAACACAGAATCCAAAGGCATGAATATTCTTCCTTCTTCATCTTCTCTGTGGTCAAACTTTTACATCCAGAGAGGGTCACAGACAGCAGCTCATTCTGAAGAATTCTCATCTTATTTCTTAGAGATAAACCAGCACTTGTATTTGATCATCTATTATCTGCATTTCCATCTTAACTGTTACAAAAATCTGCAAGCCTGTCGATAACCCTTTTTATATGGATTTTATACTGAGACATGTACAGTGTTCACTTGAAAATGTATTTTGACATCATTATTATCATCAAATCATGACCTTCAAAAGCAAACGTCACCGCCCATATATGGCAGAGAACCTTCTCGTCTGCCATGCCAGGAGGACACAAGCGCGGGCAGTGCTGCATATATTCATCTTTTCTGAAGTCTCCCCAGGCTGCTGCTCTGTGCTCAGCGGTCAGCCAGACTGACAGCGTGATGCACCGCACCGGTCAGCGCAGAGCAGTT
The DNA here is from genome assembly GCA_026781145.1 of Hippopotamyrus pictus. Classification (NCBI taxonomy): domain Eukaryota; kingdom Metazoa; phylum Chordata; class Actinopteri; order Osteoglossiformes; family Mormyridae; genus Hippopotamyrus; species Hippopotamyrus pictus. The sequence continues at coordinate 8,418,999 of JAODLC010000007.1, forward strand.
GGCGGTTGCTCCACCCAGCGGACTGCGGCTGGCGCCCAGCCTATTGTTCCCTCTAGCCTTGGCTGACCACAGTCCCTCCCACCCACTCTGCTCCCAGGGGAAACGCTGCCATCTCTGACCGGGGCTGGGCTGAGTCCCGCTAACTCAGCCTTCCTTAACCTTTCTACTCTCCAGCTCCCGGGTGCCTTCAGCCTTGGGGGTGGTGCAGATATAAAGAAATACCTTCTCTTTAAAAGCCTGGATACCAGCGATTCGTAGATGGCGACCAGTTCTACTCCTAAATGGTTTTTGGAGTGGCTGGTATTTTTTGTCTGGCATCCATTCTGGATTTTTTTTAGGCGGAAAGAAAACTCATTTTAGTAAAATGTATTGCTTGTCTTATTAAGAAGCACTTGATGGGCTGAAATTACACACAACTGCCCCCCCCCGCCCCATTACATTCCAGATGGACACCTACAGATAAAGGAGCAGCAAAGAGCTTTCAGGGCAGAATCATCTCTCCCCATTGCTGCATTACATCTATGGTTTGGAGTGTAGAAGAGGACCATCTCATGACAGGGCAAGAGTGGCGCAGGAGGTGAGCCGAAAGAGAACAGCGCCCTCTGGCCGCTGGCCCCACTCACTGCAGGAGGACAATGGGAGCGGCTGACTAACTCCCAGCCCTTTGTTAGCCATTCGCTGTCACGTGCAGCCCACCGTAATTCGCTTCACCTTGATGGTGGTGGGGGTGGGATTGGGTGAGGGTGTTTAAAACCTTCCAATGAGTACGACTGTAGCCATGGGGCATGTAGCTGGATCCTCTTACAGTGCAGCCTACCACTGCTCAGGCCGTGCAGAAAACCCACAGTTTTGAATCGTGGTGATTGGCGTGACTCGGCACATGGGTCCGACTCATTAAGCTCGGCGAAGTAGGTGCTGGCGGGAAGTGTAATAATAAGGTGTTTTCTCAGTGTGGGGCTGGGCAAGAAATCCAGGACCTGCATTCGAGGAGCACCGGCAGGTTAGAAGCATCAGAATGATTCCTTCTGAAATGCATAGCCTTCGGCAAACTTGCGAGCACGAGTCTCGCTGGCCTAAGGGATGGCCCACCTTCTAAGGGGGGGGAAGAGGGAGAGAGAGCGTGAGAGAGAGAGAGAGAGAGAGAGAGCGTGAGAGAGAGAGAGAGAGAGAGAGAGAATCTTTATCTTTCATTACCAGTTGACTCAAATCAACATCCTTTAACTTCAGAGACATCTTGCTGTAGAATTAATAGGTATACAATTATATTTTACGCTTACACCTCCATGCTGTATTAAATGGAATCAACAATCACTTGCAGTAAGCACCTTCGATTCGAGCCGTCAGGGAGGTCAGCAAGAGGTCCTTTTCCAAATCTTGCACGTCTCTGAGGTTGTCCTGCTCGAAATGCAACCAGGTGTGAGCCGGCGAGCACAGCTGATAAGGATTCAGTGCTAAGGTCGACAAAACTGTTGCCTAGACCCTAAAGGGAGGTGGCAGGTGGAGCTGCGGTGCGAGGAGGGACCGGGCGCGTCTTACTCGCAGAGGGGGCTGCACCTTCAGGCCGACTGGATCAAAGTGGGATGCCGCAAAGGATTCTGGGGCCATTAAATGCTTCTAAAATAAATAATAGCCAATTCACTACATTTGACCTTCTCCTCAGAATATACTATGAAAACTCATACTCGTTTCCTACATAATATCCAATAACTAACTTCTGTTCATTTTAAGGGAAACCCTGAGTGACAAGACCAGTGGCTGAGTTCAAAATGTTAGATAAGAATGAATGAGACTCGTCTTGCTGACGATGGGGACTGATCTCTGGGGCAGCGGCTGAACATCAAGCTGTGCGGAGACCCGTCTGCTTCTCTTTGATTCTTCTCATACATGGGGTGCGCCCCCCCACAAGCCTATTTGCTGTCCGAGAGCCGCTCTCTCAAAGGCCGAGGTCAGCATGCGAGGAGGACACGCTCAAGATAAAGTCCATTTTTGCACGACGGTAATAGAGGTCCCAGGCACTTACCAGGAACCAGGTCACCTTTGGAGGAAAAGGAGATCTGCTCCTCATAAGCAAGGGGGTCCGTGGCAAGTTCGTAGCAGGAAGCAGGCAGCCCTCTCTGCGGAGGATGAGGCAGGATCCCACGCCAGGGACCTACCAGCAAACGAGGATATAACCTGTGGAGAAAACCACTCATATCGGGCCCATTTAAACTTAATCCCCCAAAGGCATGTTACAGGATAATCTTCTCCCTTTACCCGCTATCCCATAAAATCCCCTTTTCATGGCCTTACTGTATGCTGCTTTGTTAGATTTACTTATGATTTCACACACAGCAGAAAATCCACAATTCTATTAACTGGCCTAAAGAGCTATGCCGACTTGGATTTGGGTCCCAGCGGGAACCTCAGTACGTACTGGGGCATCTCGTGCTGCTGTGCAGGGCCAGTGGACGTGCCACACTGGGAGACTTCGGCTCAAAGACGCGGCCCTGGAGGGGGTTGCCATTGGCTCAGGCACTGCAGGGCTGCAGCAGGCTACAAAACTTAAGTGGCCCTGGATTTAGTGACCGGTGGAGGAACCGACAGCCCACTCTGGATAAACCAGACACGGCTGTTTTCCCTCACTCTCACCTGTATTTAACCTTTAGGGAGCAGGTGTAATTACTAATTAGCCAATTAGCTCTGACACTAGCCATAAAACAATCAGAAACTGATTAAAATTAAACCAATTTTAAAAACAGAGTTTGAATAATTGAATAATCATGATTCCTTCACACAATAAATTAACAAAAAGAACATGCACATTTACGTGTAGCTATAAAAGAATTCAATTTTGCCAGGTCATTCATTTCAGTTATCGGCCCATTCCTTGCTTATTAATTCTGATCACACGCTGTAACATCTATATTCCCCTTTGCAAAAGCAACATGCAGCTATAATGCCGAAATCAAAATGGCTGAAATCGAGCTACACGCCAGAGAATTTTACTTCCCGTCTGCAGACAAAAAAGTCGACATGAAAAGGAAACAAAGGCCTGCTGCCCTCCGCCAGGAACAATCGGAAAAGTATATGATCTCACATTTAAGGATATGATCTCGCATTTAAGGATATGATCTCGCATTTAGCACCACGGAGGAGAAGGAGCAGCATGCAGAGGAGAGCAGGGCTGAGAGCCGGGAGGTGCAGAGGTCTAATGTCACAGCGTGATGTGTCTCCTGCCTACTTCTTGCCTTTGTTCTTCCAGCTGGTTTGTTTATAATCCCCTGAGGAGGTGATATTCATGAATGGTGGCCCCTGGCCAGATAAAGAGGGGGTCATGATCCTTGTGTGTATGTGTGTGTGTGTGTGTGTGTGTGTGTGTGACTGCGCATGTGTGTGTGTGTGTGTGTGTGTGTGTGTATATGTGACTGCGCATGTGTGTGTGTGTGTGCGCGTGTGTTTGTATGCACGTGTGTGTGTGTGTGTGTGTGTGTGTGTGTGTGTGCGCGCGTGTGTTTGTTTGCACGTGTGTGTCTGTGTGTGTGTGTGTGTGGGTGTGCGCACGTGTCTGTGCTCTCCCCGTCAATGGACAACAATGGTGGAAAAGGACGATGGGAGAGGGTCACATTCATCAATATATGCCACAAGACACCAGGTCCAGTCAAATTAAGGCCCACAGAAATTCTGCCTTTGGAAAGGGTTCCCTGGCATAATCGAAAATCAATGATCATCAAGGTATTATGATCACTAGCTGTAGAGTCTTTAATGATGAAAACATTCCCATCTAAATATTGGATCTCACACACAGAAGTTCGTCATTTTTAAAAAATCAAGAAACTCGTTTTGAAAATTCTTCATATTAAGTTACATCTAGTAGATAATTTCAGGGTCTTAGAAGAGTCTCAAAAGATGTTAGGAGATTTTAAAAATGTAATTGCTGTAGGTAAGATTTCAATAATTTCACTGTCAAATCATAGATCACATACTAAACTAAATTATATAATGGTGCAGGAATTTGTGTTGAGTTGTTAGGGCACAGCTAATAGTGATTTGAGCCTAAGAGACTTGTGTTGTCAGATGGAGAAAGGACCCCACACTCTTCCAATTGGCCCCACTTGACAATGAGGGTTTAATTAGAAAATTGATAATTGATTTAACTGTGCTTCTTGGATTTGTGCCACTTGAATCAGAGGCTTTAAGTTGGAGATGGGGCTTGGCTTAAGGGCCAATCTTCTCTGAACAATCCTTCTCAATCACCACTAGGGTTTCCTCTTAAATTTTTTTTTTTGAAGCTGCCAGGCAGTTTGCGCCAAACATGTATTCAGCTGGATATTATTCACTCAGTTTGAGTGAAGTGAAAGTATATAAATGGAACCAAATGAGAATGCTTTATAGGACTCAATGTGACATAGTAGTTAAACATACCTTTCAGGACCTTTATTTCATTCATTTCGATCGCCAGTTCACCCCCGGTCAAGGACCTGGCCTTCAAGGGGCCTGAAACACTTTCGCTGCTATCGCTCTCTCTTCTGCTCCATTTCTCCATCTTCTTCACCTCCTCTGTTACCCAAATGGCCCACAGTGTCCACACTCTCCCCATATTTGGGCGGAAGCAAGAATTCGGAGATGTTTTTGTTTTTTTTTTTCTTTTCTAATGAAATCTTTGCTCACTTCCCTCCAGCTCCTTGCCTCCCCAAACCAGCAGTCCTGCAACGGCGGAGCAGAAACACCTGTCTGCAGGCACCCCTCTCCCCCCACCCCATTTCCCCCCACCCTCCTTAGAGGAATGGCTGATATTACCCACTACGCCCCCCTATGGGGAGAGGCTGGCAGGGCCCCTTCCTGCCATAGCATCCAGTCAGGGTGCCTGGAGTACAGCTCCACATTAGAAATCGATCACGACCACAACTGCCCTCCCCGTCACACGCTTTTTTATGGTGGCTAATGAGATCCGAAGATTTCCACAGAGAGACAACTGACCTGGAGCCGGACGAAAAATGTACAACATCCCCCAGCAAAGGGCTCAGTGGCTTTCATTACGGGAGCCGCGGGCAGGCAGAGAGCCTTCGGCGTGACATCGGCACCTGCAGTCGTCTGATGAGTCACTGACAGCACAAAACGCCTAGTAAATAATGCATGGCGAACAGGGGAAGACAGACTCCAGGGCCAGACACACACAATAATATGCTGGAACTTCTCCACCTCCCTTCGCAGTTTCAAAACCAGAGCAATAAATGGCTCCTCTGTGCCTTTGCCATCGTCCTGGCAAGTGGCATTAATTCCAGCGCAGAACATCATCAGACACCTTTCCTGACATCTGACAGGCCCCCAGCTTTCACTGCTACATGATGCTTCTAAGCACAGCTCTGACTTCCTTCTCCCCGTATGCAGTCAATGTCCCGCTACAGATGTGTCATTCCCACTCATCTGGGACTGGGGGACAAGGACACGGACACCTTTGCCTCCCAGACGTTTCCCCGAAATTATTTGCCCTGTCATTTTTAAGGGCGATGTTTCACTCCAGAGCTGAAATAGATATCAGCAATATAAGAGATGCTGCCTTTGGTAAACCCTGGGGAGATATGCACCCCCCACCATTTATAAGTCTGCCTTTTTAATTCTGCTTGCAACGTGGTGAGCAACACTGTGGGTTTCTGTGTAAAATACATGGGTGATTAATATATGTCCACCCCCCCACTACCAGCCCGTGTCACACAGGGCAGATACAAATAAATGCCAGTCATTAACTTAATAACACCCTGCCTCCTCTCATGTGATGTGATGCTGGACCCTGGCAAATCAAGGCTGCTTTCCTTCAGGGAGTCCTTAGCCTGCCTCGAATTATGTTAATAGGCCATGCAGGGATGTGTCTAAGCTGTGATTAGGCTGAAAGTGTGGTAGATGTAAGGCCTTGTGCAGAATGTGCTGACGTATGAAAACTAGACGCTGAAGCAATAGTTTAATGTTGTATCACACTGCCGCCTTCATTAAGTTTTGTTTTATAAAATCTTCAATACGAGATATGTTCCTTTAATTTTCAAATCCTAAATTTGCTAGCTTATGTTGTTCAATGAAGCATTTTGCATAAAGGATGCCATTTATGAGGTATTGATTAATTTCAAAAAGTGCCAATCAGTTAAAACTGAATAACCAAAACGTTAGCATTAGCCACTGCTGCTTAGCATTGGCTGACAGCTCTCCTGAAGGATGTTCTTTAGCAGATGACCTTGGTCTGCACCCTGTGGGCAAAAAAACCCAAAATACACCTCTGGGGGATATTTATTTAGCAGAATTTAATTTCTACTGCCATAAATATGGCCCTCTGCCTGTTTAGTTTGCAGACATTTCGCAGCCACAATTTTGAAGCTACATGCTAGCTTGATGCCGCAGCAGCATATTACATATTTATGTTTTTGGACAGGCTTGTACATTTTTTAAAATGGTCCACCTGTGGTAAAAAAGCCATAATAACGTCATGGCAGAGATTTACCTTCTGGGGCTGAATTGCCCCAAGGTCCTGTCTTTGCGTTAACCCTTCTGAATTTTTTATCACTACTGAGCAGCACGCAGAGTTAACAGGAGACTCTCGTTTGGGGGGGTAGAGAGGGCACCTGGTGAATCTGAAAGCCACCTGACAGCTGCAGGGATTTTTCCGAATCTTTCTCACACGTTCATCATTTGAGTTTATAAGGTCAGGATTCCCTCTCTATACTAATTTTGCAATTTCTTGGGTCCACAGATTGCAGTTTGGAAGGTGGATCAATGAGCAGATGGTATCTGTACCAAACCTGTGGATTTCTCTGCTTCGTTGTTCTACACTCCCCCTACATTTTTGTGCTCCACATTTTGAGTGAGAGCATAGGCTATAAGACAAAACAGCAGCATGATTCATGACAGCAAAGCAATTTCAGCACCGCCCAGCCCAAAGTGTAAACAGCACAATCTAAATCCACCATTGGCCTTTTCCCGGAATTCAATCCCCAAATTTGCTTTCGGATCACATCCGACAGAGCCGGCCCAAAGATGAGAATCTTTAAATGAAACAAACGCCAGATTATTTAAACTGTACACTTCAGCTCTTGAAAGTTACTCGAGGTTTTGTGACAAATGACCTTTGCCTGTGACAAATAACCTCGGAGAAAAGACCTCTAAATGAAAGGACAAAGGATATTTGAGTTTGAAAGGCCAGTCTATATACATGCATTTTGAAAGCAATAAAGAAAACAGCCGCTATCACATTTCCTCCAGTGGTCCCAGAACGATGTACTCCATAAGTAAATATTCATTTCCTCCATCATCTCTTTTTCATGTTACAGTTGCCGCTCTATAAGGCGCTTCGTCTCTCGGGGGGTCATCCTGGCAGAGGCTCTGCAGGTTCCGCATGCCCCATGTGTTCACAGAGGCCAGGCAGCATGCAGGTGAATTCAGCCCCTGTTCCCAGCCAGACCCAGCCTTGCCATTCAGGAGAAAATCAATGGCTGATGAGCGCTGACATTTTAATCTAAAAGGTCCTGCATATTTGTGTTTTGGACTTTGTAGATGATCCCTAATGTAAAGTACATAGCGGGACTCTGAGGAACACAGTTCACAAAGGATTTTTTTCTTTTCGATCCCCGTTGCCTCCCCCCCCCCC
>JAODLC010000007.1:8426707-8460735 GCA_026781145.1 Hippopotamyrus pictus
TGTCCACCCCCCCCCCCCCCCCCTCTCTCTTTGCTAAAACGATCATCATTTACCCTGATCCACCTGCATCATCTCGTTTGAGTTCATTTTCAGAAGGAGCTGGCTTTCTGGATGGTGGACCTTGCCATCCCCCTGCTGCCCATCAGAGGGGCACATGGCCGACATCCCAGGAGAGACGGCCGGTGAGCAAATCAATAATAATCATCGGCTCGGAGATGCCGTTGCCGTGGCGCCGCTGGGCAAACACCCAGGTGCAGGCGGCTCGGTTTACACATGCGAGCAGCGGTCACAGCGGGCGGGGCTGAGCTGAGCTGAGCTGAGCTGAGCTGAGCTGAGCTGAGCTGAGCCCGGCCAGGTTCACAGGCTGCGTTTACGCTTGCGCTAGTGCTGTATCTTTCATGCTGGAGGACATGCGTCCCGTGGCATTATGCAGGCCTGCCAGTCGCCTGTGCAGAATCGTAATCTGCAGGCCCAGTCGTGGACACACGCACCTGCTGAATAAAATATAGAGTCTTAGGCAGTCAAAGAAAATCCTTAAACCTATTTTTAGGGGTAATAAGTGTATATGTGCTCAATACAATTTAACATTAGAACATATGCAAATTAACAGTAACAATAAAAACTGACAAGAATTTCTTCTGTTCTCCAAAAAGTCACTGTTATCTTGTTTGATAACTAGGAGACCAGCGCTTTAGTTCCCAAACCTGCCCTCAACGGGCTCCCCAGCCATTCCATGTGTTTGTTAAATATGACCACCAGCCAAATTAATTAAATCAGTTAAATGACTCAACGAGGTATTGATCATCCAAACATGGTATGCTGGTGGTCAAGTCAGAAAATACATGGGTATATTGCGTGGTTGCTGCAGATAATGGGTTGACTTTATCAGAGGCTTTGAAATAGCTAAACTGACATAATATCATAGTTTCACACCAACATGAAGATCATTTAAACATAATTTTTTTTCACTGCCTAAGACTTTTGCACAGGTTACATGCTGATCCACTTTACATAAATTATACAAGCGTGTGCTCTTTTATACCTGTACATGTAATTGTTTGCTGCTCGTCTGAGCCGATGTTAAATGATGCTGTGGTGATCTGGTGTGAGTCTCTGTACCAGGCTGGGGAGACAATACCGATTCTGCGAACTTGCCCTCTTGCAAATAGGACTATAGAAACAGCGGCAGAGGGGAGCAAGGTGGTTAAGGCCATAAAACACGGTTCAATTAGCGTAACGACCCGACGTGTCACAGGGGTCGGCACTCAACACACAGTGAGCCGCGGAGGGCAAGGCCCGAGCAGAATTAAGGCCTTCCACAGCCGCGGGAAGCGTGAAGGCCGGGCCGCATCGCCGGCAGGAGACAAGGAGCTGTCAGCGGTGAGGTGAAGTGCTGTCTGGAGGGAGCGTGCAGTCGCACGTTTGCAGGCCACGCACCGCGTCGGCCTCAGCCCTAAACAAAACCGCATCATCTACACTGTGACGGTTTATGTGATGGCTTTGTGTGATGCACAAGGCAGGCCTGCTGACATTTTGATATATATGTCTTTGGCCGAACAATTTGGGTCACTCTCCTGCCACTTCCCAATAAGATAATTAACACAGATCCACACATGTGAAGCCCAGGGGTGTCCCAGCAGCTCAACAAAAGACAAAGTGCTGGGCTCCTTTTGAGCCAGAAGTAATGAGCACAGAATGCACTGTGGAAACCAGTTCAGCACAGGCTGAACGCAACAATCGCCCAGTTCATTACAGCCTCGTCACACTCAGAGAGAGGCAGAAATACAGAGAGAGAGAGAGAGACATCCAAACCACCGCGATGTTTCATTCACCATGTAGAGATGAAACACCAGCACCAACATTCTCCATAATTTATAATACAGAAATCCACGACAAGTATATTGGGGTGGGGGGGGGGGTGGGCGTAATGCATAACATAATACAAAATAAGGCCTGAATTCTTTCACTGGATGGTGCATCATCTGAGATTTTCCATCATTTATAATAAACAGATCCCATATGAGTTTATGGGTGAGATTTCTATAATAGAACAGGAGATATGACCAGAATTGCTTCAATGCACAGTGGATCTTCTGAGATTTCAAATTATTTATAATACAGAGATCTAGTGCAGTTTTATTGGGAAGATTTGGATAATATAAAAGAAGATACGGTCTGAATTGCAAATCTTCTGAGATTTGGTGTCCTTCAGTCCAAGCTGGTTTCCATTTCGGAGCCTCCAGGCCATCAAGCTCTTCAGACTTTGCAATTAAAGCTCACTCCTGCTCCAGCTTGGCAGTTACTCTGAGGTCTTCAGGGGAAGGGCAGGGCGGTGTCCATGAGATGATAACTGCGCATAGAAATCAATAGATGTGATGCCAGGCAACCAGGAAATGCCCCCCCGGAAGATTGTTGGTGAGAATCCTCCTAGTGTATTGCTCTGGGGGTGACGATCTTGACTGACGTTGTAGAGCTAATGAGTATTAATTAAATTTGACGGTTGAATAACAGTGGTAAGTGTCCTTGTGGGACAACCCATGCTTCAGAACATGTGATGAGGATATAGATTATTTTACAGCTCCAAACATATTACAGCATTGTTTTCTGTTTATTTGTGGCCAGGTGGTTGAATAGCCAGGCGTATAGCATTTCAGAATTTCAGTTCATCTCAGGATTTGGGAGAATTACATGAGGTAATTCTTTCCATAAAAAGATAAGGTACATTCTGGAAGTATCAAGTCAATACGGTGACACTGCTGATAGTCACAGATCAGTATCCTAGAAACAGTGAACAAAAGAAAAGCATGATATTCCAAAAACATCTCTTATTTTAAATTTCCAGTAACACTTCCTTGACGGGGCAAATAATATAATATTATGCTATTACTTATGTATTAATTAACCGCAAACTAAGTCTTTAAGTTACATACTGATTTCATGTTAATTCAACATTAATGAATTGTGACCCATGTTTTATCTCAAGCATTTACTATATTTGTTATTATTTGTGTTAATTCTGAAAACTTTGTGAATTACTGAAGGAACAAGTCATGACTAACACGTCGAGTATTGATCTCATATTTGTTCATCATTAATGAATGATGATGCATCTTTCATCCCAAGCAGTTACTATATTTGTTACTAAATCTGTTAATTCTGCAAACCTTTGTAAACTACTGAAGGAACAAATCATTAATTAACTTAACAGAACTGAAATACTGATGTTTGTTCGTCATTAATGAATCGCGACGCATCTTTTATCTCGAGTAGCGACTATATTTGTTCAGGTTTTCTTCCTGATTTGTACCTAAGTAGTAACTGACTTATTACTAAATACTCGTGCCCTGTCAAGAAGTATGAGGTGTGTTTCTTTCATCCTAGAGTGCAACCATCACTCCATTTTACCTGCCTTCATTTATACCGAGTTCCATGGCAAACATGCCCAATCTGGCAGTACATCCAGTGCACCAGCTCATGCCACACATCTGTACGCTCAGAACCCTAATGGGCTATAGATATTTGGACAGAGTGAGCTGCAGAGCTGAACAGAAAATCCCAAATAAGGCGTTTCTGAGTTGATGTTATTGGCTCCTTATGAAAGGCCCACCACGCCTCGTCGTCCGTGAACTGGCCAGTTTTACCATCTTTGGCACAGCCTGGATTTCGCTCCAGTATTACGTCTTTTACAAGGTATACGGTAATGAGATGCGCAGCAGATGACCCACTGATCCCCGCTGTCCACATGGCCTGCCCATTGTCCAGCACTCCGCTCCCTCCCCCACAAAGGTATTTGCATGCCTTTCGCACATTGGGCCCTGTGCTTTAGGTCCGTTATTGTACCAGAATCGAATTGAGCTGTTTCGCTGATGTGACTGACACACCAAGACAGAAATGAGAATGGCGGGACCGCGGACACGAAAACGAAACAGCCGTTTCACTAACCTACTTCGGTAAAAAGCCAAAGCAGCATTCTCCAGACAATTTATAATAATGCCGTAATACTGGAAACGATCTTCGACTTCTCAGGAATATCTCTGCAACTGAAGGGGTTCAAAGGTTAGTTTGCAAACAATTGCAGTAAGAGACGGGTGTTTTAATGAGGCAAAGGGTACTGGGAGTTTAGTAAAATATTGCCAAGGATGGGGTGCCGGTTTCGTGGTCAAGGTAATTCATTTGTCCGGAAAGTTGTCAATATGCAGCTCTTCCCTACTTTCACAGGCTCTAATGGAATTAGCCTCTGTTACACCGTCGCACTCCTGTCCTGCATTAGCACAATGGAATATCCACATATATCCCACTGACAGTCAGCGCGCACCGTGTGCGCTCATAAATAACAAGAAGCCCAGTCATGTCACCTAAAGGAAGCTCCATCTCCGCTTCAGCTAAAAGACCATTAATTGCACTTCCATAATAAATAAACATGCAAGCAAGCAAGCAAACAAAAACCTTCAGCCTGAGTTACCTCATTGCCTAATTGAACTGAACTGAGTTGCTCTCGCACAGTTACAAGCAAATAAAAATTTGGTAAAAATTTTGTGAAGTTGACAGTTAAATTTACTGCACTGACTTTTATTGGGAAAACATGATGATGCTATTTTTTATTTTTATTTTTTTTTATTCTGAAGTTCTGAGGAAGTGCACAGTTTTATAGACAATCTAAAATGTTGTAAAAACCAGCTTTCTGCTTTGTATTAAAAGGTTTATTTAATGTGGAAACTTTTAAGAGATGACAGGGGATATAAAAGCAGCAGATTACCAAAAGCATTCTATACTATGCTTATAAGACTTGGCTTTGGTTCTGAGTATTAAAAAAGTAAAAAAAAATGGATACCTGCTTCAGCATAAATGTTTTTTTTTCTATTCACAAGACATTAAAACTAATATGAATACTGTCACACCCTTTTCACCTGGGACAATCAGTATACAAAGTTCCAGGGTCGATATAGAGGGTCGTGAGTGCTGTTCAAACCTGGGGTCACAGGGGTCAGCATGGGCTACACAGCCCCATACATCGCAAGCTGCACTGCCCTGTGTGTTCTGACAGCCAGAATGAAAAACACAAGCAAATGAGGGGCATTAAAATGGAACTGAAACTCAGAATCCTTGAAAGTATGAAATACCAAGGCGAGTGAAAGAAATGGGTCTCAGTGATTCTTTAATACTTTATCGGCTAGATGCTTTCATTAAAAAATAAGTGTTCTGGTTCTTTCATGCTTTGTGAAAATAATGTGAGAAACTGATTGAATCATTTTTGAATGAAGACCCTGGTGCCCAAAAATCCCATCCAAGGCAGTAGATGGATTTAGACAGGGTGGTGAACATGTGTGACCCTGAGTTGGACAAACAAGCAAACGAAAACCTCTGTTGAATATTTGTGTGTGTGTATATCATTCTTTTTTTCTGAAACTGCTTATCCTATTCAGGGTCAGAGGGGGTCCAGAGCTTATCGTTGAAGCTACTGGTGCACATGCAGCAGGAAACAACCCAGGATGGGGCACCAGCCCATCACAGAGCACACTCACACACCATTCACTCACACACCACACACTCACACACCATTCACTCACACACCACACACTCACACACCATTCACTCACACACCACACACTCACACACCATTCACTCACACACCACACACTCACACACCACACACTCACACACCATTCACTCACACAGCACTCACTCACACACCATTCACTCACACAGCACTCACTCGCACACCATTCACAAACAAATATGGGCAGTTTGCTAGCCTCAGCATGTTTTTGGACTGGGGGGGGGCACACACATGACAAGATGGGCAGAACATGCAAACTCCACACACATGGAACCAGAGACTCAAACCCTGGTCCTAGAGGAATGTGTGGCAATAGTGAAATAATTCTAATAATGCTAAGGACTGGTCCATCATGCTGCCCCACGTGTGTGTATATACTGTATATATAAATATATATATATACTGTGTCTGTGTATACATATGTATGTGTGTGTGTGTATATATATATATATATATATATATATATATATATGTGTGTGTGTGTGTGTGTGTGTGTGTATGCATGTCTATGTGTATAAATATATATATGTGTATGCATGTGTACACACACACACACACACATATATTTATACACACACATACATATACATATATATTTATGCGCACAAGCACATATATATATTTATATACACACACACACACATATATATATATATGTGTGTGTGTGTGTGTGCGTGTGTGTGCTATACAGAGCAGTCTGTATGCGTCAGCTGCCGTTAAGACCAGCTACTTGCTCTGTGCATCACTCCCTCTGCTCAGTATGAATCAGGGGCCTCAGATCCATCCCAGGGTATCGCATTCCCAGGCAGACAGGCCCCAGCCGTTTGACAGGAAGAGAGCCGGACTTCACTGCAACTGACAGTAATTCGTTGACATTTCAGCAGGGAAGCTGCTCCTGTGCCCTTCAGCAAAGCAGCTCCCCTCGATTGGCCCGGTGCGGCCAGCTCCACTGCGGGTCACAGGAGCCGTCGGGAGTATCGCGTGTGATCTGTAAGCTCGCGGCCGCCTGTGAGCAAAAAGGGACGATGATGCAATAGCTTTGCCTAGGTAACAGCTGCCCGACGCCCACACAGCCCCCACTTTATATAAAAAGCTATAAACGCTTCGCTTTCCCCAACACCACGACCTGGTTCAACACAAAGAGGTTTGTATCAGATTATAAGATGGTCAATACAGCAGGACGACAAACTTTCTGTGCGGCTCGATTGTCAAAGGCTGTACCTTACAAAATGCTGTGGATGAACACGGTTATCTTTTGTTACATGAAATAATGCAACACTATGTGTTTAGCTAAAATGATTCAATTTTAAAAATCAATTAAACTAAATTAAAATTTATGATGCATAACACTCATAAATCACAAATAGAAGGTGAATAGAAAAATGTATCACTTTACTGGCTTATTATGTTTCGTTAAAGCTGATTAAAAATTGTAGCCATTCCTTTCATAATCACATGTAATATAATCACATGATAGAAACGGTCTCACTGCTCACTGTTAATAATTCCAGGAGGGTGACCTGTGTGAGTGTGCCTTGTGTGACTGTGCCTTGTGTGACTGTGCCCTGTGTGTGTGCCCTGTGTGACTGTGCCTTGTGTGTGTACCCTGTGCGACTGTGCCTTGTGTGACTGTGCCTTGTGTGTGTACCCTGTGCGACTGTGCCTTGTGTGACTGTGCCTTGTGTGTGTACCCTGTGTGACTGTGCCCTGTGTGTGTGCCCTGTGCGACTGTGCCTTGTGTGACTGTGCCTTGTGTGTGTACCCTGTGCGACTGTGCCCTGTGTCCTGAGTTGTTCCCTGCCATGCAACCTGTAGGCTCTGGGAAAGGCTCTGGATCCCCCACTACCCTGAATAGAATAAGTGGTTACAAAAAAATTGATGGATGGATGGAAGTTGGGAAAAGTTATCTGAAATGACAAATATGTTCATTCATTAATTTTTCCTCATCTCATTCATTGTTCAGTATTACATTAAAAATGGTTTAAAAGCTTTACTTAAATCCATTCCGATACAGAAAGACTGCAGTTTTACTACATCCAGGTCTAAATTATCATCACACTCTCCTGCTTCCTGGTTTATCATTACCAGTGACGCTTTGACACTTTCTCACTGTAAGAAGGGACTTGCCTCTTCACAATAGCTCTGAATTTTCACTGATGAGGGGCGGCTTTTCAGAACTCCTCAGCTGTGGTGATGTGGTGAAATGATTCTTTTTTTTTCCCTCCTCCCAGAAAGTGGACCCTGCTGGATGGGTTTTCCTGTAGAAGCTTTCTGACAATCACGGATAATTATCTGCTGGGAGGCGCAGACATTGGCGAGGCAAGGGGGCTCGGGGTTCGTGATGCATGGGGAAGGACAGGTCATCACCCCTCCCATCATTGCTACAAAGACAGCACCCGTGACCTCGTTCACCAAATGTACGGTGCCCCAAAAACCTTGAAGTCCCTGCTGTAGCAAACATCTTCATTATTTCCCTCCCGGTCACAGATCCCAAAATAATCACCACTTGCAAAGACTCAGGACATCTTCTACAGTATGTTAATTCCAAAAGAAACCTTCGACACGTAATACTGTTAAATAAATAATCAAAAAGCATTTCAGATTATACCTGTATCATCTCTCTTTAACATACATGGAAGAAAATCACGGAGATACATTTTCTGTGTCTTTTGTTCATTTAAAATTTCTGCTCGCTAGCTAGCTATGTCAGATCACGGTATACAGGTTTATTTACAAGCTCAGAGGTTTTAGACAATTGAAGGTGGTTTAGTGTAGCTGACCTCTAGGTCAGAGGTCAGTGACCCCGCAGGCCTTATGAGGAGTCAATTTCTAATAGGCCAAAGGGCACAAATTATGCACCGAACAACATTAGCGCTAAAAGAATTGCCTCATACAGCAAAAATACATTTTCAAATGATTTAGAAATACAGAACCTGTACAGGATGACGAATGTTTAGAGCATGGGGTAAATTTATGTATGTCATATGATTCCTCATATTTTTTGTTTGATAGTCAATGATCATTAAATACAAGGCAAATTAGGTTTGCATAAATGTGTGAATCGTGGCTGATCAGGTTATGCAGTCACAAAACGAGCAAGGTTGGTGTGTGAGAAGCCAGGGTGCCAAACTGATCTCGCATGCTTAGAAATGCAATGGAGGCTGCAAGGCTGTGAATGACCAAGGAAAGCACTGATCATTTAGACTGTTTCCCTATGTGTCAGAATAAACTGGAGTAGATTACAAGAGCTTACATCCCTCATGGTTGAATCCACAGGACTGACTTTGTTGGACAAACATGGAAAACAGCCAGGATATTGGATATCAGCAAACAGTGATGCTGAAAGTGTGGCAGACGGGGGACACTGTTGTCAGAAACGGGCTCACGACAAGCAAATGTGCAGATCAAAAGCAAGAGGATTGTCTCCCTCCTTGTCATTCTGTAACTCCGAAGGGAAACTAGTAAAGCCCCTGAACAAATACCATCATGCTTCCCAGAGAGATGCATCAGAGACCCAGGATTACCTGGCTGGATTTGGCCTGACTGGAAATCGTTCTGGTTTGGTAGCTGGAAAGGCCAGCCCATGGAAAAGCTCCCGCAGCTGACTCTGCTCTGGAATACCATGGTGCTGCCATGGCGCCAGGTGCGTAGGAGAGGCTGGGAGGCCCTGATATCCACCCCCCCCCCATTGCAGATGGAAGACAGAGCCACAGCCAAGTGGTTTATGGTGAAGGGCTGGGAGGTCACCCATCCTGGCTTTGAATGCTGTTGACCCTTTGTGTAACCTTAAGCAAATGACCATGGGGGTCACTGAAAAGCCTCCTTTTATGGTGGACAAAGTATAAAAAAGGTGTCAGAGCTGCACTCCCAAAGTGTTTAATAAGGCCTGTATGTCAATCAGATGGTGTTTCTGGGGATTTTGCACTGCGCAGAGTGAATCCGTGGCCTTACCCTCAAACAGAACCGTTCCAAAACCTCACAATGTACTGCTATCCAATGTACTGCTATCTAAGATTGACAGAAACTGTCAAAAAATATGACATTAACTGCTAGGGCTATCTTTTTTAGAAGGACCACAGTAGTATTTTATACATTTTCTAATAATTTCTTGTTCGGTGGGTGGGTTTTTAAACCAGTTCATATAATCAGATATCACATCTATCATGGTTGCAACATGTACAATGATTTTCTTCTAGCTGATAGAAAAACATTGAAAAAAACATTTCATATTATGTTCATTTCATGTTATATTTTCAACAATATGAAATTGTGGAAAATTTCCCTTATGTTACCTGGCAATATGAAAGTAATAATTGTTGTCGAAGGTAGCACGAAAGAGGAGGACTTTAGGACCCAGTGATTGCTTAGGGCTGAGAGCCGGGAGCAGAGCAGGGATTTGCCTCAGATGCTGCCTTTCACTGTGACCCTTATAAAAACAGCAGACGCCACAGGGCACCCAGGCAACCAGCCGGCCAGGATGCCAGGAGCAGCACAGCCCTCCGCTGCACAGGCAGCCAAGTGCTCCTGAGCATCATTTAGCGACCTGCGGGGGGCTAAACTCGCTCGAGTAAGGTACTTATTTTGAAAGGTGACACCAACATTTATCTTGGGAAAATTCGGAAGTCGATTTAATCCTACAAGATGGGAGCTAAAATGTTTACCTGGATTTCCGTGACGTTAAAACACACACGAGCAGTCAAAAGTGAACCAAAACACTTCTGTCTAATATCTTACCAGCGCTTATTAGGGGGATAACCTCACATAGTTTTTTATTCTGTGGAAAACAAAAAGATTGATCTGCTGGATAGATTTAATAAGAATCATGAACATGCCATGGGTAATATAAGCAAAATATAAATAAAAAGTTCTGTTCGATGTGCAGTTTCTTATGAAATTATGTGTGAAGTTTAACCCACAAACCTTTTGCTTATTTAGCATAAAGGTCTCAGTTCCTGTTGTGTGGTATGAAAGCAACACATGAAAGTAGCTAGGAACTACAAAAGTTCCAGGTCGAGGCAGCCCAGGGACTTGTAAAACAGCACCAGGTTCCAGAATTTCTGTTTGAAAGCGCCTAGTGAGATGGCGTAGGACAGTAAGACAGTCTTAACCTGAAAGGACTGTTGTGTATGCAGGTTTTCGCTGCAACTCCCTAATTAGGTTACTAATTAGAAGACTGATTGGCTGAAGACTTCTCACACCTGCGTTTGAACAGCTGACCTAAAGGTTATCCCAAAAACCTGCACACACACTGCATGGCCCTTTGCGGATAAGACTGGCCACCCTTGGTGTAGGACTTGACCACCAGGTTACCAGTAGAAATCAGCAAACCAGGTACATGAAGAGACAGGAAGTTCCAGTGTGGTTTACTGCCTTCCAAATTGAAAAGCCGTGATGTACCCAGTTTCTGTGGAGACCACTGGGGGGTATGTTCCAGGTTAAAAGAGCACGCTGAGTTAGTCGAATGCTTGAAGATGTCTGATGCACAATTAAACCTGAATGGCAGAGCCCTATAATGGTACAGTCCATTAGTTGTTGTTTTCCCAGGCGTCTGTGGGAAGTGGCTTGTGCTCACCGCCTTTCATCACGTCCAGCGTGCTGATGAAGCACTGTGATTTGGTTGCTGGATGATGTCGCTAATCCTGGGAACAAGATTAGGCCTGCAATATGAAACACTCAGTGTTATTTCAACCATTCGACCATTTAGCTTCATGACTATTATGAATTAAACAGAACCAAGCAATATGCATCTCCTCCTCGCCTGGCTATGATCTTCACAGAAGGAGTGGGGCAGGGGCTGTCAGAGCCTGAGACATGCCTTTATTTGGCCCACAAATTTCCCATGAATTCAAACAAGGAATATAAATGATGCAACGGTTTTCCATTATAGACTTCTAGACTGAACCCAGGCAGCTTCCTGCCAGCACTGTCTCCTGGCCCTTTTGCGCAATAATAATTCCTAGAATAGATGGGCAGAGAAGCCGGAATGCAAAAATGCATCATGCTATAGAAGGCGGTAAGAATGTAGCTGTTAGGCTGGCGAAATGTGAACAAACCTATTCAAGCACTGGGAGAGCATGCAACACTACGTATGTAAATCCAAGAATTAACTTTACCTATGGATTTACAGCTTGCATAGATTGGACACAAAATTTCATAGTGAGTCTGAATATCCGGCAAAAATAAATACCATAGGTAGTGTTTTCTAAGATTTATAGTGGCTCAATTTTATATGATAAAGAATTGGTAGTCTCAGAAATAACTCAATAAACGTTGCAGGAACAGGGTCTTTTAGCCTTGGAAAAAATAGATCATGGCTGCATTAAATGTCTCTCTCCTCTGTCAAGAAACAGCTGAAGTCATTTTCTTCATTCATGTCATAGAGTGTTGGAGAGCCTCGCTGATGGAGGTTTTATATTGTATAATGTGTCAAAGTATTAAGACAAATAGGTGTATCAATGGACTTTCAGGCTTTCCACTTAAAGACTAACAATATACTAAAGTGTTCTTTGGTTTCCTTCTGTTATCTGGCACCAGTTAAGAGCTCAAGCAGACATGTCAAAGATAAAGGTTGCACTATGCATTGTTGTGTCAGTTGCATACGAGGATATTTCTGTAGGGGCCGTCCTACGATACAGACTAGCTGACCTTGCTGAACTAAAAATGCAGCTCTTTGAAAAATATAGATCTGACCTGACAATCGCAGCTACACTCAGTGTCTTTTCTGGGTTAAACCCTCTTTCGTTTCAAGCGTGAGTGGCTGGCTGCTAGAAGGTGATTTCATGTTTTTTTCCCAGGACACGATCTCCCTGGGACACCGTTCCGAAGACGCTTTACACCGTCTGGAAGCGAGCAGGGACCGAGGAGGAGCCCCTTGACCCCTTTCACATACGGTGTCCTAGACGGCTGACCACAGCACGCAGGAGTCGTAGGGAAGACAAATGGCACTTTTTCTGCACTGAATCGCTCTGACAGCCCTGGATGCTCTTCCCAGAATCAGTCTGCTGCATTCTATAAACACACACAATATATAAACACATTATATAAACATACTCCATATATTACCCTTGTTATATTTTATTTTACCTTATCTATGCATGTAATATTTGCGAACAATTTGCATTTCTAACATGTTTTATGTATTTGTACTTGTGTAAATGAATATATACTCAGCATTATATAAATTCGAATGGTGGTAGGTCTTTGTAAACGACCAGCATCCATCATGAAGAGTGAAAACAAGAAGTGAATGAGGAGGATTTCCTGTTATGAACTGTAATTAATGCAAAGGGCCCTGGATCCCAACTGGCTGTCTGTAATTTGGCAAAAGCAGGACATCTTCCCAGATGAAGAGAATTGTGCGTTGAATAATCGTATTTTTCTTCAGGTTCCTGCAAAGAAAACAACCAAAGCCAAAATGAATGTTTTTTTTCCCCGCAAAAAAAATTTTTTTTTTAATTGCATCATAATTCCCACACCGGTATTGCTTTCATTTAAATTACTTTCAGTATTTATTGCCATATTCTGATTATAAAAACAAACAAACAAACAAAAAAACCCATTTGAGATCATTCGATTTATTCATTAATACATTTAACAGGGTATTTAGTCATTATTTCATCAAAGTTTAATAATCAATAAAAAATGTAAACAAATATGATTTTACTCAAGAATTTATTGAAATCAATACCCGTCACCAAAGCTTGAACCAATAGTGATGCAGTTGCTAGGCAGCAAGGTTACTCTATCCTGTTATGAACTCTGCCAGGGTGTCTGCACATTCTGATTTAAACAATTTGTACTTAGCTTGCGTCACCATTGTACAAAGATGGTTTTGATTAACTGAACTGCATACCTACATGATTATAGTACAACTATAAAACAACCATCAGAGCAAACTGGATGAGTTAATATAAATATTTATTAAATGTAGATATGTTGTCTGCGATGGGCTGGCCCCCTGTCCAGGGTTGTTCCCTGCCTCGTGCCCATTGCTTCCGGGATAGGCTCCGGACCCCCCGCGACCCAATAGGATAAAGTGGGTTGGAAAATGAATGAATGAATGAATGTAAATATGTTGCATATACATAAAATATGAAATAAATGTAGCAATTACGTGTTAAAGAATCAAACTTTCTTATTAATATTAATTACATATTAATATATAATTAGTCAAAATAAATATCTGATTAAATTCGGTACTTAGGTTTTACAAAATAGTGAAGTATATTCAGATGAAATAAAATAGTTTAAATGCTGGATCACTAGGAGTAAGTAAAGGTGCATATTTAGGGAATGATAGATTTCCATATATTTTCTTTGCAGTAGTGCAATGTCAAATTAATACTGAATAACAGGCAACTGAAACACATCAGAGTAATAAAGCTGCCAGAGTTGATATAGGAATGAAAACAGTTGCAATAAGTCAAACAACTTAAATGCTAAATAATATATCATCCAATCAATATCAATAATAAATAAATAGCAACAATAAATCTGCAGTAATATCAAAAACGGCCAGTGGAGAAGAAGGGTTTGTGTTTTACGGCTTCCACTGTGGTCTGCATGTGGAGGGAACGCGTTTCCTGTACAGTGTGTGAGCCAAATGGAATTGCTTTCATTGCATGAAGCGGGTGGCTTATAAGATTTCTGGATTTACACAAGCTCAGCAAATTAGCAAACACAATTTGAAAGACAGCTGCAGCAACTGTTAAGGTGTCGCATGAAGCTACAGACAGCCCACTTTCAGGTCAGGGACAAAGAGAGTTCGGTAATTCAGGTCCAGAGAGTAAAAGTCCAGACCAGGATTTTGTTTCAACCAACCAAAATCTTGGTGTGGATTTGTACTTTCTGGTGACCAACTATGGATTGTTCATCATGTTAAAGTTTATGTCCCAGTTACTGCAGAACATCCATTCATCAATCCATTTTCCATAACAGCTTGTCCAGTATATGGCTGCTGTGTGCAATGAAATATGTGGAATGGAACTGTAAGAGTTCTTAGCAGATTATTAAAGCAGTTATTAAACTTACCCTGCATCAGTGTTTCCAAATCCAGTCCTTGGGGACCCATGGACAGTCCATGTTTTTGCTCTCTCCTAGCTCCAGGAAGGTAGCAAGAATGTGGACTGTCTGGAAGGGAGCTGGGAAGGAGCAAAAACATGGACTGCTAGGGGTCCCTGAGGACCGGGATGGGAAACACAGGCCTACATCACTCATCTTATTTTGTAAATTATTCCATTTTTTATACTGAACCTAAACCCAGAGGACACCACAAAAAAAAAAAAAACAATACCACGCAAGCTGTTCCACTACGAACCCTCTGTACTCTACCTGCATTGCTGACAGTGCCATGATGCTTCAGGCATATTTATTCTCATTTATTAACAAGCCATTTTGCTTTGCAGCCTAGTAACATTCCCAGCCTGCCCGTTGAATCCACTCTGGTGACAGGTTTGATAATGCCTTGGTTTTCTTGCTCCATGTAGTTTTGCAGACCGCCGTATGGACAATGGCTACGCCACGTCACAATAAACAGAGGTCACACACCCATTGACCCTTCATGACAGATCCCCAAATCTGTGTCCTTTGCTGATCGCCAAACTGCAATTACTGCATTAAAGATAGCGACAGAATTTTGATTCATTTGTAAGCTTGTTTTTATTGTAAGACAAAGGGTTGAGTCATTTTTCGACACCCTTCCTCCCAGTCAACATCCTACACTGGGCCACAGATCTCATTTTAACGGTGCAGGTATCCCTTCACTGGCCCAACCAGCACCAGAAAACTGAAAATTTGGCTGTTTAGTCTGTCGGCTTGGTTCAAATTTAGCCTGAGAGAGTCGTCAGTTTCAGATCCGACCCAGACTCGAGCGGCGAGGCATGGAGTAGGCAGAAACAGAATGCGGACGACCCACTGGCGGCTCACAGGAACACGGGGGTTTAACAAAACTGAACATACCAAGACCACTACAAAATAAACGGAATGCGCAGAGTCAAAAGTAAAAAGGGGAAAGACAAAGACTAATAACAAAAGGTCAGGCGGGCAGGCAGTCAGGCAACAAATAACAAAACACAGGATAAGCACTAAGACATGAAATACTTCTTATGAGCTACACAACAAACACTAGGCTGACAAATATCACTAACATACAGCAACAAACATCAGCAACTACATCAATGATCCACTCAGGAACTAAACTAAGACAATAATTTATACAGAAACTAAAATGGATAATGACACACCAGGAGTGAGAAGACAATTAACCAATCCGGGAGGGTGCAGGACAACGAGCAATCAGGCAAACACACTAGGGCAGGCACAAGAACAGGCAACAGGTGAAACTAATAATTAACTCAAGGAACTCAGAAACTAAACAGGGAAACTAAGACCTGACAAAGAAACAAGGAAAAAAGAATCTAACACTGGGGGAATAAGAAAGACAAGTAAAATGCAAACAAGGCACAGAACAAGAAACCAAAACAGAAAAGAAACCACAGGAACTAGAAAAACTGATGAAACCAATGAAGTGGGTTTCAAACACACAACAGAGGGGTTAACAGGTAGCCACATGCTCAGCTTATTGAGCCATGTGGCCATTTGGGCAACAGGGGAAATACTAAAGACTTGGACAATGAGGGAAGACGGGACAGACTGGGACAAACAGGTGCTGACCCTGACAAGACCTCATACAGCTCTAATACAGCCATGAAAATAAGATCACATTGCAGTAAGCAGGGAGTATCTCAGTGAAAACGTGCTTTGTGGTGTATACATAGGGTCACATACATCTACACTGAAGGGTGGACAGTCCTGTTTTCCAGCCATACGCCTGTAAGTTATTATAACACGATAATGCATTGTTAGTACCACCGTTCATGCAAGGATGTCCATGATGTATGCAAACTTCAAACTGTTTGATCAATATTTGACTAGCTTTTCACACTGAAGTTTTCCACTGATTAAAAGTCCCCTTTTGATATTACCAAGTTAACCTTACTTTAAAAGCCAACAGCTTACACATTAAGTCAGACACGATGAAATGTTTCATGCAGATTGAGTTGTTAGATATCTTTCCTTGTGTACAACAGCTTCCTTTAACAAGTCAAGTATTGGCCACCAAAGGAAAAAAAGTGCAATGAAGATGACCCAGAAAAAAAGGGGTGAAGTGTCTTTATTTACAGTCTTGAAAAACAAAAGCCAGGCATGCCACACATGCTATTTATTTCACCTTAATAAAGGAGAAATAAATCAGGGAAACGGCCCTGGAGTACCATAGACCTCGATTGCCTGGCACGTGGATTTCAACCCTGAATGCTGCCCTTGAGCTAAATCTCGCCTGGTGAAGAGAACCTCCTGACACAGGGATGACAGGGGACAGGTATTTTTTATCAGGGACATGTCCTTTTTTGTGGGGGGGGGGGGGGGGTTTGGGGGCAAGGGCAAGAATCGGGTTAACATGAACAGCGGTGAAATGTGACAAAAAAAAAAGAAAATCCATTTCAGTGAAAGAAAGACAAACAAAACTCTAATTCTGGCAGGGGGTGTCGGGAGTGGGGAGTGGGACAGGCGCTCCAGATGTGGGCAGGTTTACTGGGGAGAGAGAGAAAGGAGCCAGCCATTTATAGAACAAACAACAAGGAACAGGTGGACTGAATGAGCACGGTGCTCATTGTGTCTCTACCTCCTGCCTGAGACAGCCTGGCTCCCTCCCCTGTCGCTCACTGATTTTATTGGAACCTTTATTATTCTTTATTATATTATTTGGGCACTTTTAAAAATCGAGGTATAGTGTGTTTTATTACTGTAGCTAGCAACAGACAGCATTGATAAACATTTTTAACATATATGTCAGTTCCATCTTTCTACCTTAACTGTGGAGATATTCATTATAGTGTGTTTAGTACGACCTACAGAATGTAATTAATCACCTATAGAAGAGTGGCAGCCTTAATTAGCAATAAAAGCACTTCCCTTATACCGCGACTGTAAAAGAATACGAATCAGAATGTGTAATCCACTACAATTCAAATAACCACGGTTTAGGGATATTTTTAGCTGCTTTATTGTATAAAAAGAACGTTTTTAAGCAGAAAATGCCAGGCCTTTTGGTTAAGATACGCACTGGAATTTTGTACAAATAATTCCCAAAATAAATTAGTGCTAATGAATACAGCGGTGTTGAATATCATACAAAAGCCATGAGTACACATGCTTTTTACATTAAATTTGTAAACTGCCATCCAGTCCTGTGGCCTGGATCTCATCACAGCTTGCATGTAAGACGCAGTCATTTATGTGACCTACAGGGGGCAGCATTAGGTCCTCAGCTATTATTGCATTTCGTATTTATCGATTTCAGAATGAGCCTCCCTAGCTCTTCCCAGACCTTTGTCCTGTGCCAGCTGCCATGATATGAGCACAAAAGCTCTGAGTTTGATCCCAAACTCTTTCCTCCACCCCTGGGACTCTGTACTGGAGGACAAATGGGCCGTAGGGGCCAGCTCTGCCCTTGACTGCCCCCGTGACGGATTTGGCACATCAACCAGTGAGTACTGCGGCTATTTCGCAAAATATATTGTGGGATATTTTGCACTGTCACAGGTCAATGGCGCATGTTATTGGGATCCAGCAAAACATAGTATGTGCAGTCCTTCCAGCTTCAAGAAAGTATTTGATTTTTAAATTTAATCATACAGTCCCAGCAGCAAACTACCCGCAAAATACTGGTGAAGACTAAATAAGTGCTACCTAACTGGGAACATTGTTGGTCTGTGTGTTCCTTGATAATCACCCTGGTTGATAATCATCAGTTTGTGCGGCTCACATTAAAGCACTGCATTATGGACAGAAGCTCTCTCCTTTCCTCATGCTAATGCCAGTATAGTGAAGTCCTTCCTGCTTTCTGCCATCAGAGTGTTTTCCATCACGGTGTACACGTCCATGCAACACCGAGATTTCTTGAGGAAGGGATGGTGAGATTTTTCTTGGACACCATCATGGTGTAAATTGGTAGGTTATCTGGACATGATGCAAAGGCACGATTTTCTCTTTAAGTTAAAAGAGCCCCCCGGAAACAGCTAAGCCAAGTCACTGCTCCCAGATGCTCTGCCTCACCAACAGAACAAACTTACTTGAAACAGTTATCAATGGTTAACAGGGGCATAGAAGGGTCTGTTCTTCTACCTCACCAATACCCATTAAGTCAGCAGCAACATCCCTCTGAAATGATTGCTGATTTATAAACAGATGCTCACCTTTTCCAGGTGGAACGCTTCAGGCAACTCTCAAAGCCACCACCTCACGTCCTTTCTGTATCTGAGACATAAGTCATGGTAGGCAGCCGCGAGCCAGGACACGAGAGCGTACCTGCCCCTGTTCCCTGATGTCCGTTTGTTATTACACGTCTTACATGTCACTTCAGATGTGGGTGTATGGACAGAAATCAATTTGCCAGAGTGAGAGAGTGGCCCGTGTGGTCGAGCTGTGAAATACGTCTCATGGTCTGCAGAGGATTTTTCTCCCTCCAGCCCAGATTTAACTGCAGAAATGTCTGCAGTGCTCATTGTTAAATATAGAGAAATATCACTGCAGAGACACACATTTCAGATACACAACAGACTGACCACAAAGATGTTACTGGGCTAGTATTCATAATCCTAAATAATCCTACTTCTGTTTGACTCATTTTCAGATCCAGTTGTTAAGGAACAGGCTTACTGTTGCAATCTGAGAAAGCTGAATCGAGGGATATTCCGGATACACTTTCTATGAATGCCATGTGAAGTGAAGTGGAAGTAATTAGTTGTCATTGTTGACACACCATAGCACACAGTGCACAACAATGAAATATGTTTAACCCGTATGTGACATTGTGACATAGCAGGGAGCAGCAAATTCAGCACCCTGGGAGTAGATTGGGGGTGATACCTTGCTCAGGGTACCTCAGTGGTACTTTGCTGGCCGGAAATTTGAACCAGCAATCCTTTGATTACAAGTGTGGTTCCCCAACCATTAGGCCACTAATATAAGAATCTATGAACACAGTCATAACACATTATAATGCATTCATAAAGCATTATAACCCTGGCTATAAACATTTATAATATGGCATAACACATTATATGTCACAGATGAAGGTTGCAGGAATAAGGAGGACACTTTTGCGGACCAGGCCGGTGAAAGGATTTTAAATATTCTTTCTGAAATCCAGAAGGCAAAAAAAAACAAAAGCATAGATCCAAAATCGTGGGTGAGGTACGGGCAGCAGTCGGGCGATCTTCGTCGGAATCCAGGAGATAGGGCAGAGCTCAGAATCCGGGGACAGGCGGGTGTTCAGGCATTCTTCGTCAGTTCTCAGAGGGCTAGGCTATTTTCGTAGTCGGGAAAAACAGAACAGGGGCCAGGGCAACAGGTAGGCAGAGGTGCAGACAGGTAAGGAGAATAACGGGACAGTAATGCTCAAACTCGCATAAGTTGCTGAAGATCTCGTGTAGGATCTTTCATTAACCCCGATGGATATCAGCTGTTCAGAGGGAGGTGTACAGCAACTGGTTCTGCCGGTTCCCAGGGCAGGCGGGAGGGGGTGCTCAGGCTGCTGCTTGACTCCCTTCTCGGGAAACCCTGGGGGTGTGGCAGGGAAGCTTTGCATGATGTAGTAGGGATTTCCTTGGAGCAGTCCATGACATTATAGCCATGTATATTACGAATTATGAATGCTTTATTAAGTTCTAATCTATAATGTAGTATAAAACATCCTTAATTCTTACTGTATTTTGACCATTATAATGCTTTATGAAGGTATCCATAGTGCATTATAGTTGACAGCCTTAAGAGAAAAGTATTACCAAAATTTAGTATCTTTATATCAATTCTGTCAATTGCAGTAAATACAACAATAATAAGTGAAAACTAAAGGTTATCTTTCGTTTTGAAGACCCTTTGTTGGCCCTCTGTTGGCCTCCAGAACAACTGGGACCTCTGATAGCTCACTGACCACAGATCAGCACGGTTGGTCCTGCGGCTGCTGTTCTCATAACAGTTCCAAGGTTATTATTGGCTGATGTCACCCTCAGGTGGAACAAGCATGCCCAGTCCTGCCAGCCATGACCTGGTCTGTCTCCCCATCTTGAGAGGTAACACTAGGTGAGTAGGGACAGATGAAGCTCACGGGCAAGCAAACTATCATGCAAGGGTGGAGAACTGCATTATCTTGGTGTTTCTTGTGGTGCCCCCACCACCTACAATATTATATTCACAGCTATCACAACAGCAAAGGGGTAGAAACATCTAGAAGCTTTCAAGATGTCACCTAGAGAGGCTCTGTAGCAAGTGCACTTTTGGCTCCTATCAGTGGCCCTTATTCATTTGAATGTTCTATGCACAGTATTCAAAGAATTGTCCTAAGTGCTTTATTAATATTTATCCCCCATAAAGTCACCAGGACAACAATGATTAACTTTGTGCTGGATGGCATAATGAAAACAGATGCCCCCTACTCTTTGGCGGTGTTATAATCACGTAGATGATCACACAGCAGACAGACTCACATGAGGGTCCTGTTTGTGATTGTGTGCATGATCGGAGCATGGGTGAGTCCTGCCCGGCGAGGGGTGAGGGAGCCGTTGCTCGATTTGCCATATTGATTTTAATATGAGGTGCGTGTGTGCCTGAGCCTCTGGGGACGGCTCTTTGGGACACCGGCACGGGCGGCGTTGACATGGGAAGCTGGGACATGGCGCCGCGAGTCACAGACCGGCTCCATAATGAGATGGGGCGACATTTCTCTGCAGGCGGGGGGAGCATCTAATTGGCCCTGCTGTGGCTCGCGGAGGGCGGCTCACGTTCAGAGAAGGCTGTCAGGCAGCTGCAGTTCCCTTGGCGTTCCCGCCGCTGTAGCTCTGGGCTCGCAGGACCATGTCGGTGTACCGCGAATGGGGCTGGATTATCGCCTAAAACCAGTTAACTGCCTTAGAAATCCGCACCTCAGAGGGACGGCTGAGCCTGTTTATCCTCCTCGGTGTTTCCAGGTTTGGGCTCAGAAAACACGAATCGGGCTCCTGTGATCCTCTCATAACAAACGCCTACGAGCCAGCTGAACACAAACCCCCTGTAAAAGCTCAGGCCAAGGTAAGCAACAACCCCCCCCAGGAGTATGGAGGAGTGTGGTATCATTTCAGCATCATGGTCCCAGATCTTTACTTCTACAAAGCCATTCTCATTAAGATATGAAGTCTTTGTGTGAAAGTGGACTTTACTGAAGTCTTGTCGTCTTTGATCCAGCCTTAACCCGCATGGTAAATGGGGCAGGGAGCTGCATGGGCCCAGCACCAACACTTCAGCTGAAGAGAGGCTAATTACAGCCATAGGCTTCCATCCGCAGATGTGCTCGTCTTCCCTGAAGCATTTCCCTCCATGTCACGTACAGAGAAGCATAGCCCTACCTCACCGTGGGAGTCCTCCACCTGATTCGCCCTGAGAACAGCGTTGTTGTGGAAACAGGATTCGGCAGCTCTTGGGCATCAGTAGAACTTGGAGAAACTTCTTTGCAATTTCAACAGTGCATTGTCAATATAGCTGCCAATTTTGCCCTATTTTAGGCAGTGACACTCACAGTAAGGTTCGGGAAAGATAATATAAAAACAGTAATGAGAAAAGAGTCTCATTACTGGGAGAGACTGACTGCAGTTATGATTTAGTTCATCTTTCCGTCATTCAGTGTGTAGGTTATCCCTGGTATGTCGTGCCTTGTACTGTCCAGTTAACCGAAGTGTTGATGCCAATTCAAGACCCTTAGCAGCAGCTGGAGTGTTTGGGTTCCCTTTGTGCTCGAATCGCATGGGTAATTTTCTCCCACCCAGATTTGTTTACGTTTGTCACAAGGTGGGATTTCCCAGGTAGCTGGATAGCTAAAGCCAAATGTGAAAACTGTCCAATAGGAACACAGGTAAGTGACATTCCTATTAGAGAATCCTTCGATTTGGCTTAAGTTATCTTAGGAAATCCTGCTTAGGAAAATACCCCCCCCCCCCAGGTCTCCATCCATTCCAGGAATAGCGGAAAAAAATCCCAAATAAATCACATGGCCTTTTTCATTGTCCCTTCCAGGAATGGTCTGGCAACAGTCAGTCAAATTAAAAAAAGAAAAAAAGTTAATGATAATTAGTTTATAAATACCATTAACTGATTTTTGGAGCCTTTTCTATTTTATGCTGTATATGGGTGCGGAATCAGTTTAGCTGCTCTAAATTACTGCTCACTGTAGAGGCAGTTCAGTAGCAGCTGGTGCATTTGTCTGCACATCGCTTGTTTTTTTTATTACTGCTCACCGCCTCTGCTAAATGTGACACCTTGCATGTCACCAGTTCAGGAGTTTGGTGGCAGGGCGCTGCTGCATTTGCGCACCTCAATCTTTCCTTCAAATGCACATTTGGGTCAAGAGGGAAGGCAGATCAGCACCAGTGTACAATCCCCCAGAAGGCCCCTGAGCTACGCTTCGCGAGCCCTGCACACACGCGGCGTGGCTACCCGGGGTGGTGGAACAATGGGAGCCATTTGGGGGGGAGCGATGTTCTTCATCCTCCCAGGACTCAGGGCACGAGGGAGCCTCCCAGTGTCATTAAGATCTCTTCCATCTTTTGCTCCCCCAGACTGAGATGTTTGTGAATTTGATGATATGTTTTGACTTATTTTTAGGAAAATTCAGGTCATTTCAGACCCCTGTAATGACTCGCACAGAGAATCCTGAATCACCAAAGCAGACAGTCACCACGATCCATTTCTTTCCTGTAGGTTTTATCCAGCTCAGAGTTGCCTGGATGCTGGAGTCTATTCCAGGAATCAGAGGACACAAAGCAAAGTATTAGCTTGGATACACACGCATGCACACACACAGGCATATCCTAAGTGCAGTTTGAAGACACCAACTCGCCTGAAGAGTATGCTTTTAGACTGTGGGAGATCTCTGACATGTTATATATTCCTGGAAAATTCAGATAGCAGCCCAAGTAGGGCTCGGGTTACCTGGAAGAGAGATAATCACAGTGTTTGGATTTCAGATGGACTGGCCAGCTTGCCTGTCAGAAGGTCACGTCGGAGACACGCATGGCTTGTGAGCGGACAGAATGCTATGGGGCAGCATCACCTTTAGCAAAGGCTCTCTGCCCGGACAAAGGGGAAGTTTCCAGCCACGGCCCGGGGTTCAACAGCGGCCTGGCTTCCACGGAGGTTCCTCTCCTCCCTAAAGGTCAGGCACCTGATCTGTATTCTGGGCCTTTGGGTCTCATGATTGTGCCGCATCAGCTGTAATCGAACAGTTACAGTAATCTTCTGTGGACTCGTGTGCACACTATATGCGGAGAGGGGAGATCAATAAAGCGTTTGACCTATTTGAAATATTATGCTTAAACCCTGTTTGGATGCATCTGGCATTCTCTGCCAGAGAGAACAAAAAACTAACAACCTGGTGAACCGTTAGTCTCCAAGTGTTTAACCTATTTTCTAAGGTTGCTCAGGATTTGTTGTTGTGTGGTTGAAACTGTAATATAAGTGTTTATAAACTCTCATTGAAATAAGTATCTAAATTTAAAAACTGAGTGCATTATAAATGCCGGACACTTCTTTCATTGACACAGATAAAACATAACAATCCGTTGATATTTAAACCATAACAAAATAACTCATTAATTCCTTCTGTAATACCGCTTATCCCATGCAGAGTCGTGGGGGTCCAGAGTTTATCCTGGGAAACACAGACGCAAGGCAGAGAATATGTCTGGGTGGGCAGTTCAGGTTCAGAGAGTAAAAGTCCAGACCAAGATTTTATTTCAGCCAAACAGCTGAGTACTCAGTGACTGTGACTCTTTATACTCAGCTGGTTGGATGAAACAAATTCTTGGTCTGGACTTTTACCCTCTGGATCTGAATTACTTTGTTGCCAACCCATTACAGTAACTAGATTTTCAATGAATCAATAAATGAACTGGGTGGCAGAATGGTTACGGTGGTTGGTTCAAATTGTGCCCCTGCCTGGTTTGGGGAGTTTACGTGCTTCCCCTGTGTTGTGTGGGTTTTCTCCAGGTACTGCAATTTCCTCTCACAGTTCCAAGACACACATTTAGGTGATTCGGTGACTCTAAATGGCCCTTATTGCATATGTGCATCCTGCAGTGGGCTGCATCATTAAGTACATCCATCAGTCTTCCAATCTCTTATCTTGGTCAGAGTCACGGGAGGCAGCACAGGGCACAAAGCTGGGGATCACTCTGGATAGTGCTAGAACCTTGGGAGGATTAATTTGATTGGGTAGGTGGGAGGTGGGTTGGGTTTCTTGTTGCAACCTCCAATCCACATCATCGTCAATCAATCATTCCTTAGCATATCATTGCTATGGATGGCTGGCAAATGGGTGCTTTGCATAATTTCATACAATTCCCAATATCCATTCTGCATTCATTTAGGCTACTCTCTACCTTGTAGAGATTGCAGCAGGTATTCATGGGCTTTCCCACATGTCAAACATTCTGTGCTAGTACCTCCACTCCGCTACACAAATCACACAGATAAATAGCTGGCTTATATTCCTCACATATTGTTACACGCAGTTCAGGGCTCTCCAGGGAAAGGCCCTGCTTTACATATTCATTAATCAAAACCTGCATGTCTGCCATGTTTTACACGCGTAAACCCCACCGGGCCCTGCTAGTAAATCACGACGCTGACTTTACGTGCCATGCTACCAGCTTTCTGCATGGCAACAGTGCTGTAAACAGGGCACTTCAAATGTTAACAGCAAATTAACAACCATGGACTGGGACTCTGAGCGCCAAAATAAAATAATATTGGAAAGCAAGTGTTAAACTAAAAGAGACAAATAGGTTAATTCGGTTTGCCAAAAATATCTCTCGAACCTTTTGATGCACTTATTACAGAGGGACACAGAGGGATAAATCTGAATGTTTGAGATAATACTTCATTTGGATAGAAACTTATAGTACCATCCACAGCTGGTTTCTTCATTAAATAGTTTGACTATTTCCAGTAAGAGAAGGTGGCCATAGCACTGGGAGTTAAAAAAAAAGAAAGTAGCTTGAAAAAAATCACAAGGCCCAGAGTAAAGCAGCATAGTCTTCCTCATCAAGGCCTGTTTGCGGTGATCAGTAAACGCATGTCAGCGCAGAGCTGTGGGGCAGAACGGTGAGCCTTACACAGCCTTGTGACTGATTACAGACGTTCCCCCCGCTCTCTGGGCCTTGATGACTGCCACTCCCTCCACTGTCAATTTTATTCCTTAGCTCCAAAAAACCCATAGATTTGGGGCAGTGAACAATGACCTCTGACTTGGCATGAATAGGCCAATGGCATGGTTTGGGCCTGACCTTGGACAAGCAGCCTCGCCGCAATTACGGTGTTGGCCCCTCCCCCCAGCCTTTGCGTGCTAATGAGGGGTCGGACACAACAACCGCGCTGCCCTGACCTTCCTGTTGCCAGCTGGTGCATTACACTCAGATGGACAAAAATAATGCCTGTGTGGATGAGTCAAATGGCAGAGGGGGCCCAGGACTCAGCTGGGCTTCCATAAAGCCAGCTAATCCGAGGCCAGGGCTACCCTCTGCGATGTTTCTGAACGGGGCCCTCCATTTTAACCCCCCCGAAGCTGGTCCTGACCCACCTCAGTTCCACAGATGGCCCACGTCTCAACAAAGCAGGGGAGGGGGGTCAATGCATCAGCGTGCTGCATCTCTCCTGAGGTTACGACTGCATGAAATGGAGCCATTGTGAATCCTAATAGCAGGTTCCGGAAGTTTTAATCCCGGTATCAGGGGGATGTCCCCGAACATGCAAACTGTGGCTGGTTGGGAGGGCCGCTTGGTAAATATGGCATTAACCTTTCATCGTTTAAATAACCCCTGTAATATCCCTGGCTGTTTTGCCCCATTCATACACGATGTCCTTTAAGCCAGGAATAAAAGAACTGCTGACACATACGTGTCGCGTTTAATCCAGAATTCCCAAAGGGTGTTTTGAATTCACCATTTGAAAGAATTTACTTGAATAACATGGATGGATTAAACTGTTAAATGTTCCTATTTTCTGGTGGCTTATGTGACATATTGTAATGTCTTACAAAAATGCATATTTAATATGGGTAAGATGTGGTTTTCAGAAGCCCCAGCAGATGAGAATACGGCTTCAGAAATACTTTTCAGTCCCCATGCTGTCGTTAATTTCTGAGCTCTGCTGAAGGTACCAGTATGAAACACGGTATCAATGCGCCCGGAATCAATACTTTTCGCGGCATCATTTGTCAAAAATCTACAAGGGTGAGAAAGAGTCCATTTTGCTCTGGTGTAATTCGTCAAACGGTAACTCCTTAGCTGGATGGCCAGTGCTTATTTCCCGCATGGACTGTTAGCTTTGTTTCACATCCACAACCCGCCCTGACGGCAGAGGATGCGGATCCAGCGAGACCTATGCAAATGGCTGATGTGGACCCCCCCCCCATTCAGCCTCTCTTGCTGTGCCACCCCAGGTCGGATTGTGGCTGGAAGCTTAAATTAATAGCTGGCTAAGGTGTGAAGAAAACACAATTACTTGCTTGAACACTGGCACCTAGAATACAACTATCCTCTCCTAGAACAAATGTAAGGTCACGGGCCCCACCCAATCTGTGCGCCGTGGAAAATCCACTCAACTCAGACTGTGAGTATGACAAGAATTTAAGGCAGCATGTCGACATGAAACAGGATCTCTGGCCTGTTCCCAAGACAAAGGCCGTAAGAGGACCATGTACCTGCATTTAAAAGAGAAAGATACCACTTTATTCGGCTCCTAAGGCTGGACAATAAACTCAGTTAAGGCCTCACTGCTGCCTTTTTATCAAGTTTTCCATTACTCAGGAAGATAAATGTGATATCTCATTCTCTCTCATTACATATCATTTTGCACCTCACATACAATCCCATGACATCATTACTATCAATCTTTATTTCACAGGAATAAGCACCCTCAAGAGATGTCCCTTATTTACCAGGTTTTTTTTTCCAAGAATGCTGGAGCACACAGCATATAATATTCCATGATGCCTGTCTCCCTATTTACAGAGAAAAATACTTCTAATATCTATAAAAATGGCAGAGAGCGGTTGAGCTGCCTCCCTCTGCCAGGGTGGGGGCTGAATCCTATCATTGGCTTTGTGTTTGGCGTTTGCATGGTCTCTCCCCATGTTTTGTGGGTTGCACTGAGTATTCCGGTTTCTTGCTGCAGGTGAATAGACCAAATTGCCCGTAGTATATGTGCCCTGCGGCAGACCGGTATCCGAGTAATAATAATAATAATAATAATAATAATCATTATTATTATTATTATTATTATTATTATTATACAGCAATAATAAAAGTAACTACATATGGTACTGCACTGTAACTGTACTGAATCCATGAAACATTTCCACGGTTATCACAAAAGAGTGTAATCACAAATCATTATGCAAATTCAAATGTTTTATATAACAGACTTTTTGGCAGCCTGTTGGTAAGTAGGAGTTGTCTGTAAGTCAGATGTTCTTAACCTGGGGGCTGACTGTATTCAAAATATGACAGTACGAGTCGGTAATAAAGAAAACTAGAAAAAACACAAGCCACATGAAGATATGAAGCCACAGATATGGCTGGGATATTAAAAGAGACCCGTAAGTACCCATGGCTTCCAGTAAGACTGCAGAGCTTTTGGGGGTGCAGGGGTGTGAATGGATTACTGTACAAAAGCGTGCCGGCTTAGGAAAGGGGAAGCCATTAACCCCAGCTGGAAAGCGATGCATCAGAACCCTCCAGCGCTGAGGAGCCCTGTCTTTTTTCCTCTCTGTCTCTTTGTAAAAAGACCCCTGAGTCTTTCTGCTCTAACCATTTACTCCCGCTTATGCCCGGCCATTAAGGGCCTAATTGAAAAGCATCTAGAGGGATTTAAACACAGAGAAACAATGGGGTGATTTACTGGAAATTTATGCCACTCATCAAAACATAATGCCGCTCTAGAATGTTGTGACTGAGAAAGTTCTGCATTCCAAGAAGAGATGAATTAATAATTAAACAAGCCTTTCCCCCCAAAACATATAGATTTTCTGATAATAATGCATCATTCAAATAACGTGTGGAGTTCTTTTATTTGAAAGGAGAGATACTTAGAAAGGTAAGGTCTTAAAAGAGACTTTAGAACACTTTTGTAAACATTTATAACAAAGCCCAAGTGATGGTAATTCATTAAACCCAACGGATGTTCACCAAACACCTAAAAAGATATCAGTGTCTGTGGTGGAACAAAAAAACAAGCTTTGTCCATTTATGTACATTGATTTAGTCTCCAACACATGTTCTGGGCCTGTTGAGACAAAAATGGTAGGCTTTCGATATTGCTATCTCTCTGACCAAGTCAACCTCAAATACAATCATCTATTCTTTATAGTTTCCAACAAATAATCACGGTGAGAATCATTTAGATTGCAGTGTGTTTCAGGGTTTCATTTCCAGGAATTATTATACCAATATGTTAGATCTAGCCAGATAACATTACTTTACTTTTAAGTTACTCTCTAAAACCCCTATCAATCGACAAAATTGAGAATGCTAATTTAGCATTCAGTCCTTTCTGTACCTTAATACTAATTTAACGTCCTTGCAAAAGGGGAAAAAAAACACAACACAATGAAAAAAAAATGTCGTTAAGTTTTTGAACATTTCTGAAAATTCACATTCTTGGGAGAGTTTATCAGTGAAACAAATAAATTATAATTGCGTTTCTGAAACATGCAAAATTACCCTGAATGCTTGGGCTGTGTCTTGGGTGTGCATGTGTGTAAATGAGATGATGCTTCATGAAATGTCTCAATAGTTTGCTTGTTGAGTTTACAGCTTTGGAAAGTTCCTTCGTACTTGTGCACAGTTGGCACTTCACAGTAATGCTTTTATCTTTGCGTGTAATTAATTAAGGAACACCGACTCTCCTCTGTATTCATTTGTGCTATTCACTTTCAGATGCACTACGCATCTTTGTCTCACACAAGTCCTGGCACTATTTAGCTGTCTCAGATAGTAGCACAAAATGCACAAGCAGGATATTGTCTGAATTAAATGTAGATTTGTAACATGAGTAACGTAATTATAAATAAGGTATTAACTGTAATGTGATTACAAAAATTGAAATTGTAATCTGTTACACCTCTTTCTTACAGAGAAAAGTAATCAGATTACAGTGACATGCTACACCCAACACAGTTACTGACGGTCATCCCCCCCTGTAGGTCTGTGCCTTTATTTCTGCTTGTATGACACTTGGGCATCACATATACACAGTGAATGTCTTTCTCACTGTCCACAATGAGCCTCAATTTCTATATTTAATGCTTACACAATCTGTCATATACACATACTCACATTACCAAACATGTATCTCATTGCTATGTACCCTCTTACAATGATATCCTTTCTACAGATACCTTCTATATATAATAATCACATTACACTTAAATTTCACAATATATGATATATTTCAATAATATTAAATAATGCAATAGGATGGATCCTTTGACCGTACACCAAACAGCAGCACACCCACAGCATTGTGAGCAAAGGTTACAGCAAATCGGATGACCTGCATAACAATCGCATGCTCTCTTTATTGGTTACAGATACGTTTCAAAACATTAACTTTATTTTTTCAGAAAATTACAACAATTACAGTGCAGTTATAGAAATTTTATGGAGACTATACCATGCATCTTAACTGATCAACATTTGAATACACCTATTCATTTTATACTTGTATTATACTGTAAATTAATTATTAATTTTACTTGTCTCAAGGTTTCTGAGTTACAGAGTGATGTAGCGTGGGGTTTTTTGTGTTATGTTACAGTGACCTACCTACTTTTCTCCTTAACCAACCTACCTGGTAGACCTTTAACCAGCAATAATATGCTGCTGGTGATTTTCTGGTCAGTGGGTCTTAGATCACCCGGTAAGGTACACCATCCACCTCCAGCTTGTCCTGCTCTTACAGTATTTTCCATTTCTTTCTCCCTCCTAGATGGGCTCCAACCACGTGCTACACAGTGAATGGCCAGTGACATCTTCCAGCCGCCTGTCTCCTAGTTCCAACTCCTACCTACTCCTCCTAACTACCTAACTCCTCCATAGGTAAGCTAAGCAGTTGTTTTCCCCAAGTTCCCACTCAGCTTGAACATCCAGCACTGCTGTGAGCTTTTCATTGCAGAATGAACGACATCCTATGTCATGGTCCCGTTGTAGTGGTCTAACTTGCTGACATCGCGTATACGGTCATCTTCAATCTGCTGTGTGCCAGCAAGCAAAGCTCCATCAGGTTCTCTTAACAACCTCTCACTCACATGGTTTTTTAATAAGTGGCTGTCTGCCCAAGATGTCCGCGACATTTTTATTGCCCAGGATGTACTGTATGATGAAGTTGTTTGATGCTGCCATTCAAACCCAGTGCTTTGGCTGGATGTAGATACAGCGTGCTCACAGAAAGTCTTGGGACGCTGGCTTCTGTAATAATGCTGAAAATGTACTGGTTTCACAACAAATGTTCATTGACAACCAATGTTTAACATACAGTATTTGGACATATCTTAGACATGGACATTTTCTTATTAGTAAGTGTCATAATTTTTTTGTCTGACTTCAATTCTGTTCTTGTCATTCTGTTATTAGTTGCAAGCATAGTCACTGGCTCCCAAAGGGACACTAAACACAAACAGGTGTTTTGTGTTATTGTAAAGGTGTCACTAATTAAAAAGCACCCAATGAGACTGCTTGTCAATTAACTTTTTAACTCAGAGCAGCTCTTGTAGAACTACAATTTAGGTTTCAATTTATTACTACTTGAAATGAATGTTTTACTTAAAACTACTTGCTGTTTCTAATGTAATATATATTTTTATAAACAAATGAATAAAGTAATGATTTTTGTTATAAAACCAATAAATTAGGAATATTTTTACTGAATTAAGCAGGACTTTCTGTGAACACTGTATACATATATATGTACAGTCTGTTTTGATTGCTGCTTAAAAATATCCTCCCTTTGCATAGTTCCTTTCTGGAAGAACTAAAACACACAGATTTTCTTTTTAAGTGTCAATTCTTTTATCCCTCTGTGCAGCACTTTGGTCCATAAGGTTGTTTAAAATGCTTTACAAATAAAGCTGGATTGGATTGGATTGATTGACAGCTGCAAGCGTTTGGCTCCTAAAAAGATACTAAGCACAAGCTGTTTTTTGTCACTGTATGCATATGCATGAACAGAATGTGTTTTGATTGTTGCTTATAAGTATCTTCCCTTCGCACAATATATCTTTGGAAGAACTAAAAGCTTTGCGAATGTTCCCTTCTTTGTTCTACCAGTAGTATGATGAAAGCTTGGGTACTGTGAACTCATTGTGTGTTTACACCTAAGCTTTGACCTGTGCCCATACCAGCCTCTTTCCCGAAGTCGGTGTCTGTGTTTAAAAGGCTATTGGAAGGAGTACAGCTTGTAAAGGTGCCACTGATTACAAAGCATCCAATGATACTTATCAATGAACTTTTTAACTCAGAACAGCCCCTTTAGAATTGTAATTTGAGTTTCAGTTTATTACTAATTGAAAGGAATGTTTTATTTTACAACTTCCACTCCACTTTTTGTAAATGAATGAAGAAATTATTTTTATTATAAAA
Source organism: Hippopotamyrus pictus (assembly GCA_026781145.1). Lineage (NCBI taxonomy): Eukaryota > Metazoa > Chordata > Actinopteri > Osteoglossiformes > Mormyridae > Hippopotamyrus > Hippopotamyrus pictus. The sequence continues at coordinate 8,458,988 of JAODLC010000007.1, forward strand.
ACAATAAATTTGCAATATTTTTACTGACTTTGGCAAGTGTCCCAAGACTTTCTGTAAATACTACAAATGTAGTGAATTTTTATCTGGTCAAACTGAATGAATCGTCTTTGAGCCAGTGATGAAGCTTGTTACAGGCTTCCTGATTTAATGGCAGAAATTCCAGCTAGTGAATGGGATACTTGTGCATGGGTTAAAGTTTGACTAGCAAAAGCAATGCAGATGTGTCTTGCTTTCTTCCTTTTAGACCTGAGAGCGCATCCAGTGATGCATCAGTAGAAAGGGCATACGACAACAGTCGGGGAGTACTAACTCAATAGTGCATATTTCAGCTTACTGAAACCTCTACTGTGAGCCCAATCACCTGGACGGAACCTTCTGAAAGGACTTGAAGCCTTTGAATTTCTCTTCTTACTCGTTGTTGCAACTGTCAAAGAGAAGAGAGGTTTTCTATTTTAGACCAGCTCTGCATGAACAGCTGATAATACATCACTATGCTGAAGGAGGATTTAATCTTTCTTGCCGTTGGGGTAACTCCATCCTCAAGCACGAGATCTGTCTCAGTCATGGCAATAATGGTCTCTTCCTTCTTGGGGTCAACGGCTACCCCCCTCTCATTAATGACATGACCCAGGCACCTAACACTCCGCTGCAAGAAAATTGCACTTCTCTGGGGATAACGCTAACCCATACTCCCTCTGCAGAGTAGTTCCAACCTCCTGATGGTCTCTGCATTATTTGGGGCAAAGACTAATGTGCCCTCAAGACATCACAATAGTGAAAAAGGTTTTGATCACCAAAGATATTAATCATTTGCTGTGTGAAACTTTATGGGCCATTGCATAACCCATGTGGTACTCTGTTGAACCCATGGAGACCCACTGGAGTGGTCAAAGCTGTCAACTTCATGTCCTCCTCATGGACTGGGATGCTATAATACCCAAATATTAGATCCATGGCACTAAATATGGCATTTTCTTCTAAGGTAGTCAGACAGTCCACCTGGGGTGTCACCAGGCGTGCATCCTTCACTGTCCAGTATGGTAATTGGAACAGCCTTTTCTCCATCACATAAATATGGTGTTCAAAGTCCTTAGCCATACCACAGTTCAGTTTGTCACTGGGGAACACCCTGTTTTACTTCTGCATGACTTCAGCTAGCTGGCCCTTCCAATGCAGTGACACTTCGAATGAGCCGATGTTGATGTCACTCAGCTGCATGCCCTTATTGTGTTTACGTCTAAATGCACTGGACAGGTCTTGGGCAAGGCAATTTCTTATGAACATCATGGTGATCTCAGCAGACACGTTCCCTATCTTTCCACCATTTCTTCATAGGTGCTTGTCAGCCTGCTCAGCTACAGTATTCAATAGGACCCAGGGCTGTCATTCTCTTTTGGTTGTATAGCATAGAGATCTGCCAGTATTAACCTAGATTCAGGGTGTTTGCTAAAATGTTTCTTCACTATGTCATAAATCAATTCCAGGTGTCTAATGTAGGTGGAACTAGTTGTCAACCCAACCATAACAAAGTCCATAACAATGAGGTATAGTGGTACCTCAGAACTCGAATTTAACCCGTTCAGAACTCCGGATCGAATCCTAAAAGTTTCGAGTTATGATCAAATTTTCCCCATAAGAAATAATGGAAAAACAATTTATTGCTTCCCAGCCCCAAAAAATTACACCTAAATATGTTTTTTTAGCATTTAAACACAAAATGAACCGGATAAAACAAGAAGAGCATATAC
>JAODLC010000007.1:8507424-8523934 GCA_026781145.1 Hippopotamyrus pictus
TTAGGTCAGCGTTCACGGTTCGACTTTTGATATTCAGATCGAGTTCCAGGTCAAACTGGTTTGTTCGACTTTCAAGACTTTTAGGCAGTACAGCATATCTACAATCCAGAAAGGCTTCCCTCCTCAATAATCACAGACAGACAGCTGTAGACAGATTAGCGACCCACCACACTCCTCCATGAGACACATCACGTATGAATGCAATCTAAACTACAAGCCTACGTGAACATCACCCACAATCGTCTGGTGTTAACGCGGTCACAGCTTGGGGTGCTGCGATTCAAAAAGGTTTCATTTTAATCTTTAATGTTAACATTTACTTGTGTTCCGCAAATATACATATTATACATTTATGCCTACTTATAGCAACATAATTTTATTTTTTAATAAATGTAGTATACATTTAGTATCTCAGCTAATGTTTATGAATATATGTATTTTTAATTCATTAGGATTAGATCACATGGCAGTAATTTGCTGTTATCCGAATTGTCTTTCCTTATTTCATTATTGCAGGTCCAAAGACTGTCGGTCTGTCTGTTATTTTTTCAGAGGAAGAAGCATGATGAAATGAAGAGATGGGCCTTTTCTTTTTCTCTTCCTTTCTGGAATGGCCTCCATGAGAGAGAGTGCTCTGTGAACTGCCTGCGCTAATCAATAATAGTGTCAGTGCTAAGCATTAGACAAGGTCAGCATGATCCAAACGGGGCTTCTGAAAGGACATGTGTGCCGCTCCTGCGACAGGCATCTGAGGTCAGCTTGTCGCAATGTTTGCAGCTAATTTATTACCAGTTGTCATGGGGTTCTTCTAACTTTTGGCAGTTTATTTTACCACCCGCCCACCCTGCTGTAATCTGCTTTGCTACCATGTATTCTGATCTGTCAACTTAACAGTGAAACTGGAGTGATCTGGTCGGGCCACATCAGTAATGTGACTATAGCTTTCCTAATTAAACTAAGAGTCATCGATTCTGCTTTGGCTGGGCCGGAACAGTGTATGATTTAGCGCTGACCCTGGAAAGCTCTCCTCGGATCGGCTGTACTCTGACATGCCCGCACACCCCATCATCCCTGAGTGAGTTTCTTGAAGCCTTCTTAATGCTAAGTTGTTCGTAAGTTCTATCTTTTAACACAGAACTTACAAACGACATAGCGTTAATAAGGCTTCGGGAAACTCACCCCCTATGGAGTCTCTGGTTCTGGTTGACCTGGCTCAGCCCAGTCTGCTTGCTTAACTGTGCTGTGGTCGATTATGGGTCATAGAAAGTCTCTGAAAGAGCCCAGATATGTACTGTAGCACTTAGCACAGTATCAATGAAACAAAGCCTATGATGTCAAAATTGCCACTTGATGCGATATCCACTCGTTAAATTTTATAATACAAAACTGTGCACACAAAATTCATCACAGTACATCCTTATGGAAGTGCACCCCGATGCCGGAAAAGTGGTTACAGAAAAAGGATGGATATATCCATACGAAATCCTACAAAACACAAGACAGGGACAAAGTAAGCTGAAATATCACTGAGTACCACAAACATCTGTAGCCTGGATATTCTCTTTTTTGTTCCTCCAACTATTCATCCACCCAACTGACAATTTACTCTAAAAAGGGTCATCCAGTTGAACGGTGAGGCGTATCTTATGAGACAGCTGCTCGGACAGAAATGTGTGCTGCTTTCTGTGGACTTTGCTAGTTCCTTGTTCTTTTGACTTAACCCATTCACATCCTTATACCCCTCTCAATATCAGGATCAGACAAGCACCAACTACACTCAAGGTGACTTTGTTGTACCACTAATGCCCTTGACCCTAGTTGTTATGGATACCAAGAGAGATACCATAGTTAAGGTCAATCGGGTAAAATAATGGCATTGGATGTCATTTTGGACAAAAGTGTCAGCCAAACATCAATCCACTCACCTATTTTCTGCACCCAGTTACCCTATTCAGGGTCCTGGGGGGGTTCGAAGCCTATCTCAAAAGTTATGGGTGCAATGCAGGGAGGAGCCCTGAATGGGATGCCAATCCATGGCAGGGCACACTCACACACCACTAACTCACACAAGCAAACCTACAGACAGTTTGGTAACGCCAATTAACCTCAGCAGAAGGTTAATTGGAGAACCTGGAGGAATCTCCACGTCACAGGGAGAACACCAAACTCCATACACAGAACCCGGGTAGAAACTCGAAGCCTGGCCCTAGAGGTCCAGCAATAACACTAATCACTGCACTACTGTGCCATCCCATCAGTCATACAAATAAATGTAAATGTGGTACAGATGCCCCTTTGAATACTAAGAAATAAATCCTGGTGTAATTGTATTGAATTGCCTTCATATGATGATTATTATTGAAACATCAAATGACAACTTTTATTTTCAAACTGAATTTGAAATATCGATTTGAAATAAATTTAGATATGTATAGATATGTATTTTTTGAAAACAGAAGACAGGCATCCCATCCAGGGTGTCCCCAGCCCTGTTCCGCCTGGGATAGGCTCCAGGTCCTCTGTGACTCTGACCAGGATAAGTGGGTAGAAGATGGATGGATGGATGGCTGAAATAGGAAAAAATACACCTCCATAGTCGAGTCAAGAAACCCCATGGGGACTGCTTTGGCTTTTCTCCCCTTCTTTTCATCTTATGCTTCAGTCAACAGGCGCAAGTAATCGTTTATTCTGGTCTTTTTTTTAGGGGCTGGGGTGGGTTCAGAATATACAGGCTAAAAGAACACTCTGAGGAACATAACATGAGAGATTTCATTCCCATACTGTTAATTAATGCTCTTTTATGGCTGAAGGACCATTTTCAACCACATAAGCTTTTTCATATGGATTTTTCATCTGTAAGCCAGAACTAAAAATATGTCAATGGAAGACAAGGCTTTAATTTATGATGACCTTCCCCATTTATGATTTCTCAAAAATATCAAATGCTCCTATAGATTTATTAACCAAAATAGTAGAATCTGGAAATCACATACAAAGATTTACTACTGAATGAAGAACAGTTGTCAAAGGACATTTGTACAAACTTCTCACATGAGGAAAAAAATCTAGCATGATTACATCATCCTAGAATTAATGGCTGATTAGTTTTAATTTGATTCCCTGTTTATAATTTTACTGGAAAGTGTTTTATAACCTTGTTTCTTTTTTCTGATAGAATTAATTATATAAAAGTGCCTATATCTGCGGACAAACAGTACACAGACATGCACACATAGTACCTGTTGGTACAGGAAAAGGGCCAATGAACATACAGAAACTCGGATTGATTTCCAAGCAGTCCCTACTGGCTTCACTGCAATCTGTTGTGCAGAACTTCTGTAACCCCGTCTCTGGGTTAATCAAGCTCAAGTTAATCAATTGATACTTATTTAATTTCAGCTTCTCTGAATTGTCCTTGGCTGGAAGAAAATAACATGGGAGAAGACAAATATATGGTTTAAAATGTATAAGAAAAATTGTCGTCAAAACTTATAAAAAGTTTGTGGAATGTTATTTGGAGCAAACAACCTGATCTGATAATGAGACATAAAGGATTCATGATGATCCTTTGTTTAACATACATATTATAAATTAACTGTATTTATTCTCATAAAAAATGATTGCAAGTAATGTTTCACAGAAAAATCATGAATTCCGTGTGATACATTTACAATTAATGAATTTAAAGAGTTGCATGCTATGCTACACAGTTTGGCATTTATAAATGCTAATGCATAGTAATGTACAGTATTATCAGTACTATATACTGTATGGTTATGTAAATACAGTGCAAATGAATTGACTTCAGTTTAACGAGAGCTGGAGTGGTTTACTACTATTGGCAGCCCAGAAAAATCTAATTCCATCATTTTGACCCTTTTGTCCTTGCATATTTGAGCGATTTACAGTCTCTGTCCATGCACACACCCCCTTCCCCCCACCTCTCTCCAGGTCATTGGTCAGAATGATGTTTTGAGTGCAGGGAATGTGGCCTGGCTGATAAATCCAGCCATGGTGTTTCAGCACCACACCGGAGGCGGTGTCAGAGCTGGCTCAAGGTCAGACTGGTCATTGCCTGCTCTAAATGCATCCTGCCTGGCCTCGCTGTTGAAGCATGCTTCCCTCATTATGGGCTTATTAATCTGCAAGGACGGCATGTGCATGTTTCCATCTAGGACCCTACAGCAGAGTTTCCCAACCTGGTCCTTGGGGACCCACAGACAGTCCACATTTTTGCTCCCTCCCAACTCCAGGAACGGACTGTCTGAACTGTCTGGCAGGGAACTAGGAGGAAACACAATATTGTAGGTCCTCAAGGACTGAAAACACTGCCCTACAGGAAAAAGGGACCTGATTCCAAAGCCTCATTTAATTTGTTCATATTTCACCATGGAGGGCAGTTTGGGGTTTGTCCGTGACTGACATCAGTGTAAGTCTCTGGGGTTAACGGTACACTTTGTAAACAACCCACAGATCACACACATGACCCCCAAGGTAACAGAGAGTGTCCTGTGGGTTACAGTCCAGGGTGCTAAAATGCCCTAAAATGGCTCCAGAAACGCCATTACGGACTGATGCCATTCACTGCAGACCAGTATATCTGCGGCTAATGGACAACTCTGCTCAATAAGGCCCAGAAACCTGTCATGCTGATGGACTGACAAAGTGTGGCTTACAACAGTGTATTGTTTTTCTGAAGACATATTTAAAACATTTCTCAGTTATTGATTTTTTTTTTTTGCTTAGATTTTTTTGTTCATTTCTGCTTTGGTCTGTAAACAGAGGAAGGACACTTTATCTTACACCTGACAGTAGGCACAAGTATTATCATCAACAAGCACTGTACTTTGGTGGATTCCATTTATAATATGCAAGGAATATACCCAATCCTCAAAGAGCTATACGGAGTATACAAATATTTCAGCTGGGGGGCATGATGGTTTAAAGGGTAATACTGTTACTTCACATTTCTAGGGTTGTTGGTTCAAATTCAGACTCTACAGAGTTTACAGTCCAAAGACATGCAGATACTGTAGGCTATTTGGTGTCTCTAAAAATGTCTGTAGTGGGTGGGTGCCCTCCAATGGTTTGGTATAACCTCCGGGGTGTGGTGCCCCCTGCTGTATGGGATTGGCTGTAGGTGACCCTGAACGCAGGTGGGTAGTTCACGTCCAAAACAAACTCTTCATACTCAATTGCTTGGTTGAAACAAAATATTGGTCTGGATTTTTACTCTCTGACCCTGACCATTAAAAGTGGTTGGAAGATAGATGGAGGAAAGAGATATGTTGTCTTGCGCTGCCTGCTTGTTAATTTTTAGATGCTTTAATAATTAAGTTAGTATTTTATTTGATCATTTTATTTTGCTGATAATAATTGAGCAGCTTGTCAATGAACTTACATAAACCTGAAGGTTTTCAAAACGACCCCCATGGTTGGGGATTACCTGCTCAGCAAAAGTGTCATTGTCCAAAACCCGTTAATCAGCCATTGGAAATGTCAGTCCTGCACTGCTGTTGAATATAGTCCCGTCAGCTGCTGCTAGGCTAAATAGGACCTGTTTCCAGTAACCCCAGAGAGAGAATGTCCCTATGGAGTTTATCTACATTTTTCCCAAGCATGTATCCTGGTTTTAAAAGTCAGTGTGGCACAAAAGATGGGCCTGCAGCTGCACCTAAATGGTGAGATGGTACCACAAGGGCCCAAAGATGCCAGAGGACGCACAACATAATGATTCTGGAGTCTAACTAATGGGCTCAAGCCTCCTAGTGGTGCAGGGAGAAAAGCCATCAACGAAGACACAAGCTCCTTCATTTTTAGGGGCTGAACCTTCTCAGCTGAATCCTCCACCCTAGCTTTGAGGAACCGCATGAGAACACTTATAGAGGGACCCCAGCGCTGAGAGCGACCCACGGCCATCGATTGCGTAGCACCCTGGGAACAGTCGGCATGACGACCTGTCAGACACCATTTCGAGAAAACAGCCGAGCTCTGCCAGCTCGAGGCCTGCTTTTTCTCATAAAAGGAAAACTAATATCTGGGATTTGATCAACCATACTACAGAAGTGATAAAGTCAAACAGAAAATCCAGTAGAGGTGACAGCGGCGGGATCCATTGCTTTCCAGATAGAAACGTCATGTTGTGATGTTGAGATTGGCAGGGATGGTGCTCAGATACTCAAAGGTAAAATGCTATTATATAACTGCAGAAAAATTGAAGTAAAATACAATTTTATGTCCCATTTGTAAAACCAGAGGAATGAAACCAGAGGATTGAAGAATGAGTCATAAGGTCTTTAATCTTATATGTGCTGAAAGTGTGTGTAGAGAACACACTTTGCTGGTGTGTTTGAAATGGATTTCTCCCAGCTGCTGCATGCTCCTTTGGGGATCCCCCCTCCACTGCTCCACTGCCTCACCCCACACATACACACAACACAGCCTTTTTGCTGTGTGCTTTGTCCAAAGGTCTAAATCCTTCAGAAGCACCTTCACAAAGGGAGTGAAGGGGATCCTAACCTAGCGCCCATCCCTCTGAGGGTGAATTTGGGACCCCACAGCCTATTAAATGAAGAAAAGGGTGATGACACACAATCCCTGAGAAGCTCGCTGACAGCGAGGCGTAAACAGAAGCTACTAAATTCAAGCCGCTCTATGGATCTGTGTGCTTTTTTTTAATGATTACAGAAATGAAGATAACGCGTCATTGAATTTGAGGTGAAAGATTTGATTTTGTGGGACGTCCAGCAGATGGAATCGCCGTCTGGGGGGGTTTAGACAAAAAGAATCTTTCTGTCCATAATAGTGGCTCAGGACTAGTGTCCTGTAATCGCTCTGCAGCTTTTGAACCCGATTGTGCGATTGTTCCAATTAGCTACTCTCTTGTCCCCCTCATTCTGACGGAAAGAGACTCCAGACTGGAACGATCCGACCCACCTTCCATATCAGCAAGCACTCTATTCTAATCAGCAAATTAAACAGTCATTTAGTGCAAATCTGAGCAGCCTTTATGAAGTGTTGGAGGATTAAAGCTGATGAGTGGAATTTCTCTGCGATCTGCATGTTAATGTTTGGGATTGCTAAAATGTCGCTATCTCCCCCCACTTCTCACCCCAAGATTCAGCCGCAGCTGCCCAGTTCTGCATGGATGGTCTCATCTCTCTGTCCCCCGCTGTTCTACACAAAGGCCCCGCACTCCTGCTCTCCACACAAATCTTGCAGCAGCTCTGGGTTTTGTTTGGGCCCTTTGATGGCGTGTGACATGGTGCCATTTCCTTTAATAAACCTCCCCAAGTTCATCTCGTACCTGCACTTCGGTTCCCCCTTTCTGAGCCCACCTGTCAGCCAGCTGGCGTTTTTTTTTATTCACCAAGACCGCATCTGCCTTGGCTGGGAGGCATGCGGGGGGTGGGGGCTGTCCCTTCAACTTCATATTGGCTTCCAAACTCTAGAAACACTGCCAGGACAAGCCTGGTTGGGGCAGGTCTGCACAGCAGCCTTGCAAAACAGAAGGCAGCACCTCACTGCTGGCAATCCAGGGGGGGCTTGTCTTTGTGGATGCCTGAAGCGCATCTGCCTTGCACTTCCTTATCATATGCAGTTTGCTACTACTTTGAGAAGGAGCTGGTACCCCTGGATTGTACAGACAAAATAACTAGCTAATTATTTAAGGTTTCTTTTAATTTTTGAAGCAAAAATTAAAAGAATTAATTTTTGAAGCAAAAATTAAAAGAATTAATTTTTGAAGCAAAAATTAAACAACAGTCTTCAGAAAAACCATAGTAATTCTCTTGCCTCAATAAAGTAAAACACTAAATTAGAACATTAACCTTTCACAAAAATTATATTACATACATTCAGGAATTCTTGGGAGAAGATGATGGTTTTAAATTTTGGAGTCTCTAGATGTGGTGTTGGATTACTTCCACAAAGGAAAATTAACAACAAAATGAATTTCCATACTTGAATGTTGCAGTAAATTAGCTAATGAGCACTGATCACTATTGTTAGCTATGTGTCTGGCATTAAAAATGCACAGATCAGAGGACAATTCCATAACATCATTCTCAGCATCTAAATTGATCACCACAATCCATTCCGGTTCTCGCAGTGCCTTAATTAATCCTGACCCATCAGAAGTCTCTAGTCAAAACAGCAGATTATTTTTCAACTAGCTGGACAGAGCTAAAGCAATTCTCGTGAAAACAAAACTGCATATTTTGCATATTTTATTGCATAACTACATCACGTTAAAGCAAAAATTCTGGAAGAAATATCTTTAATTACAAGCAGCAAACAAACTGTACAAAAGCATGTGAGAAGCTCTCTACTCATTGTCACCTTTGCTGGATTCACTCAGGTCAGAGTTGTCCATTAGCCACAGGTGAGTCCTGTGATGGTGTGGTGTGCTCTGCTGAGATAAGCCTTTAAGTCACTGTGACCCTGCATTGGTGTGTTTAGGATGGGCATGTACTGAGGGTACAGGTAGTGTATTTTTAATGGTATTAGGTCCCCATCTAGTGGTTATAAGTGTAAATGAAACAGTATTCCTATTTCTTCATGATAATTTTTTTGTGGAGTAATACCTTTCCCTTTATATATTCAAAAGTAAATTTACAAAGAGAAACAATGCAAACAGAAATGACAAATTATTACTGCAGAAGTAACACATCCTACTGTATTACACACAGTGGCATATTGTACCTAGAAATTCTGGGCCCTCTGACCAAATATCGCTGTGGGCCCCCAGTGCAATTTTACACAAGATTTGACATATTCAAGGGCCCCTGTCAAGTACTGGGACCCCTGTATCGTCCAGGATATCCATGTCCCTACAACACCCCTAATTACACACTACAAAACTACAGTACACACTTTTTATATTGCAGATATTATAATCACAATCTTTTATTATTATGTCACGTTTATGGCTACTGTTATGCTGTATAAACTCCAAACCATCCAATCCACTCCATTCCTTGTTTAGGTAAAGAATGTGTCTATAAAAATTTAACACAGTTTCAGGACTGATTGAAGCTGGGTAAATGTGCATGAAAAGGAATGTGCTTCTTTTGCCAGTAAAACACAACTGACATGGAGAGCAATGATTATGTCTCACAAAGTCAACATCTTCGTCCATCAACAATAAAATTCATAGAAATTCAAGACACAGCTCCCATGACCAGGGTAATCATTGGATTTGGATTATCATAAAATCAATTTCATATAGAAAGACAAATTTATACTGGAAACTCTGGGGAGTTCCGCTCTGAGCCCACAACCATTATAAGCCCAACATGAAGACATTTGAAGAAGAATATGGCAGCTACATTAAAAAACATTTTGGTCTTAGGAAGACAAGCCTGAAGTTTGCAAGAACAGAATATGACTTACTGCAATGCTCAAAATAAATGAAGACAAAACAAAGGTCATCAATATTCCGCCTGCTACATGTGGTTTACTCGGATATCTTCTTAGCACCTACCCTGGTCAGAGTCACAGTGGGGTCCCACAGCCTATCCCAGGCAGCACATGGCACAAGGCTGGGGCACATCCTAAATGGGATGCCTGCCTCTATGCAGTTTACACAGACAATAAAAGTCAGAACATGAGTCTTCCACACTGTGAGCTCATCTTTTGCAATGTGACACCGCTTTCCCTCACTGGATCAGCATGGGTCTTCCTTTAGTAGAAATACACACTGCTGTTGTCTCTAAACTACCCATATGATGGGCTGGCATTTCATACACAGTGCCCCCTGCCATAAATCCTGTGCTTTGTGAGGCAGGCTGTAGGCTCATTTTGAGCCTGTATTGGATAAGCAGTTATAGAATTTGGTGGATATTCTTGCGTTGGCTGTCTGCATCAAAACTAGACAGCCACCTGCAGGACATTCCATAGTATTGCATTATGTACAATAAAAAATGTGACACGACACTACTGCATTCCTGGGCCTGTCACGGAACATGTGAAATGTTTAGGTTTTATAAACAGGCAGGGGCACTTTAATGCACATGCTTACCCGGGCTGAAGCCCAGCCCCGGCGCCAGAACCATTCTGCCGGACGGGTTAAGCGTCGTACGGGCTATGCGTCCTGGTGTAACCATGGACAGTACGACCGACATTCAGTCTGTTTTATGCTGTACATCGTAATTTTAGTTTGAACAAATAAAAACATATGCATAACACACAGTCTTTGGTTGCTAAAAAAGGTACAAGACCTATGTTTTATTTTTAAGCAAGCTAAGAAACAAACTCGACTAACCTGTCAGAAAAGGTATAATGTCCATTTTGCCATATCTATTCATGTTCACTCTCAATAGCTTACAACTGTAGGGTAGTCCATCAAAAAATTGGGTCTCCGCCAACCTCCAAGTTACCAGTCAAGTATTTTGATTGTTCCGTTTATTGTTCAATATTAAACTACTTTAAATATGAACATGGAATAGACTAATCCCAGACCAGCTTTTTATTTCTTTATTTTTGTCATGTACGCAATATTTACATATTTATTTATTTTTGGAAACTACGCCAGGCCCAAACGACCTTGGTTAATAATATCTTAAACCTTGAATTTTTGTATCAAGGGCGAAATACGATTCACCCTGTTGAGGCGATCCTTCTGAAGAGAAGTGTAAAAGGAGAACGAAGGTATACTGAGACAACTTTTTAGGCAAAGCGGGAAATGTATGAAGCTTTTTTAAAAAAAAAACTTGACGTGAAAAAAGAAAGCTATATTTTTAAGTAGCCAATACAGTAACGTTATACCGGACACATTTGAAAAACAAACCAATAACAGAAGCTTCTCATGTTAAGAATCAGCATGTTTAAAAATATCCTTTGAAAAATATCCAAAATTTTACCGAAATAACCCTAATCATAATAACAATCATTCTTATCTGTACAAGACTGAAATGATGTATTTTGTAATTTCAGAAACTAAGGGAATGGAAGGTTTTATACCTCTCTAAATATATTTTTTCATTCAGAAAGAATTGAGATTATAACCTATCCTAAACTCACAAACAATTTCATAAATATATACATTTTAAAAACATTTACGTGAAGTTTTAAAACCCAGCGATCACAGTTTCCGGGGTGAATTTTACCTCAGACTGCCTCCCACCCTTTTCACTGAAATTAAAAGCGTTTCGCGCGCTGTAGTTCGCAGTAATATCGGGTCTGGTTGAACTGCATGCAGTACGTTCCTTTGTCATTGTGAGTTGGAATAAGAAGCATATTTTTCCATTAATAATTATCTAAATTAACCCACTGCAAAACATGTCTACTATATGTTTAGTTTGTATTTATTAAGTGGGGTGAGCCCCCCCCCCTAATTTTCAAATCTTAGAATAGCTCCTGGTTCCAGGAATCCTTTATTCATGCTTATTCTTTTTATTTTTCCTGGGAATTTTCAGGACAGAGTGGATGGTAAGTACTGTCATGTGGCACGTCCAACAAAAAAAGAGGACGCCAGGTGTGGGACGCGGAGACATAAAAGCAACTCAAATATACACACAGAAATTATTTTGACTAGAAAGCAAACGTCAACATGAAACAAAGCGAAATCTCGAACATTTCAGGCATTTAGGTCCCAAAAACAGAGGACAAGTCCGGGAAAACGAGGATGTATGGTCACCCTACCAGATGTGTGGATTTTCTCCGCGGTTACTCTTTTGAAGTCGTTCAGAAACTGCTGAATGTTCATTTTCTAGAATATCCATATGAGGCCAACATTTGAGCCTCCGAACTCCTGCCTAACTGTAGTTAGATAGGGGGAGTCAGTCAGCATTTCCTAAGTGGATTCAGCATTGGGGGATCATTTTCAGGACTGTAGGTTATTATGGGCTACGTACCGTATCGTCCTTCATCGCTGCGGTCCCTCTCCCTCCGTCGGTGGAGCCGTGCGCGCGCGCGCGTCAGTCCCCTTCTTTGCCCACTCGCTCCCGGACTGAGGAACTCCGATCGTTTGATCTTATTCCTTTCCTATTACGTTAATGCCATCCCTGAAGATGTATTTACTCTGCATAAAAGGTAACATTAAATCAAAATTAAACGGACGCCGCCAGCTTTCTATAGTGGGCTATCTGGTGTTTGGATTAATTTGGTTCATTTGTCTAGACGCTTGTAATATTATTGTCCTCCTGGCATATTTGTTAAATCGTTTAATTACTGTGCTGGTTGGTCAATAATGGATTCATCTGTTGCTATGCTGAAGCATGCTAAAAAAGTTATTTGAGCTTTACCGAAGAAGCTCCGTTTGAGACAAAAAGCGGGACCTTAACAAAGCAGTAACGCATATATCTTATATCAGTGTTTGGGTTTGACAAATATGTTTCCAAAAACCCTTTATGTCTTAAACAAGTCTCTCGTATTATGTAGTTAAATAAAAGGCTTGTTTGCAAGTCGCCTTCGGTGTTTTAATTATGCAATGCAATTTTATTTCTTTTTCAGTGAAAAGAGGGAAACTAAATGGACCGCCTGGTAAGCCAAATCATAGTTTTGATCTGTGGCTCAACTCAACTGTTATCCGGTTCATACTATATGGAATATTTAGGACAAGAAAAAATAAAATCTAAACCAGGCTGCATTTGTCTGTTGCTATGTATATTTACGATTTTAGGGAAAAATTAATTCCCTTAGTCAGGATAAAATTGAATAAAAACCTTTTCATGAAATGATGCTTCTTGGCCAGGAGAACTATAGCAGGCTCATGTTATTCTCAATAATAATTACTTAGAAAATATGTATGCCTGGTCAGTGGAAGTGAGCAAGAGATATGTTCCTAAATGAAGGCAAAGCCTTCGACTGCCACTGCTTCTAGAGAAATGAGAAGGTAAAACGCCATCATGCTGGCTTCAGTCCTGGGATATGAGCTCAGCCCTGTAGACAGTGATCTCCAATAGCTTTGTGATAAAGGCAGGGACTTTGCCAAGACATCATATACCGTTAAGGTCTTGCTGTTATAAATCATTCAAGCTACAGATACCCAGGGAAAGCAATGCCCGAATACAGAGAAGGCAAATTAATTTAACATAGAAAGTAGGGGGAGTATCCAGGCAACTAAATTAGAGTTTGGTCTTGTACAAGGCTGAGAACTCATTTAGAAAAAAATAAACCTGTTAAAGTCTATCTGGAGGGTGTGTCTGCCATTCAGGTGTAGTAAAAGCGTATTAGATTGAACGTCTATTAATGCACACATTTGTATTTTTGCTTCTCAGATAAGTTCAATGTGTATGTTACAGTAGAAGTCCAGAATTTAAAGAGCATTACTGGACCGATAAGAGGCAATGAGCCATCATGGGAACAAGATTATATGTTGTAAGTATGTGATCAGAAGAAACTTGCCATAAAAAGCATCGTAGCAAAAGCTAAACCTTCTTGGATTTGTTGTCTAGTTTCATAAATTGTTTGCCATAAAGTTTGTGCATGAGGAATTAACGTCTTAGCTGAGCAAGGGCAGGGCATAGGCTGCTGGCCATTAGGTCTGAATGAACTGATCTGTGCCTTTTGGCCAATAAGCAGCATTTTTTTAATAATCATATTTCATGTACTGGGGTAATCATTGGTTATTTTAACTGTAATTTTCAATATTGTTGAAACATCTTTTCACATTACTGCCATCTAGCTGCAGTTTGCTGGCTCCTTCATGATCCATGGGCAGGTGCCTGCATTAGATCTGGATTCTTTTGGAAAGTTTAGGCCATATATAAACTCCTGCTCCTTGTGTTGAAACTGGGAAGGCAACCTAACCAAGTAACAAGTTATTTGGGGAAATAATAGGGTGCATTTGGTCAGGGATGAAAACGCATTTAACAAACACTGCTGTTTCAGTATTAGCCCACCGGGAGGGGCACAAAGGAGACTAGATACAGACACTGGGTCATGCCAAGGTCAACAGTGAAGGCTTGGGCATGTTTTCTTGGGCAGGGGGAAGAAACAGATAGGTATTAAGGTACAATTGAAGGGAATGAATATACTTTTCACCTGACTTTGCACAATGGTCTGTGATGTGTAATAAAGATTAAATAATTGTGCAGTAATAAATCATCAAATGCATTACCGTAGTCACGAACATGGCAGCAGTGGATTGTAGACTTACACACTGTACAGTATAGCCTACTGTTAGTGTCGACACTGTGATTCACTACTTATATTGTAGTACTTGCAGTGATGTTTTTTCTTATTTCAGTGAAATTAATAACTTGGAAAAGGGTCTTTTTGTGGAAGTGTGGGACAAAGGGTTTGTCTGGGACACACTCTTGGGCTCTGTGTGGATTCCTCTTATGAGTGTCGGACATGGAACTAAGGTATGTTTTGGCCTATGGAGAGCTTTAGGTCATCATCTTGTACTGTCTGGGTGTTCTCTAGAAAACTCACAGGATTCATTTCTGTTATTGGACGTGTTCATTTCATTTGAAAAGTACAGCTTCTCGGGCAAATTTTATGTGCCAAAAAACAAACTACCTCTTCAAGGAGGTCACATCGAATTTGGTGCAACATTTTTTGCAAAGTTCTGGAGTTTCTTTCCTAGGAGGGCCCAGGAAAATGGTGGCTCTTGAACAGTGTTGTCATAATGGAAGGAGCTGAAGTCTGTGGGGTTGAAAATCCAACACATCATAAGATTCTGTTGGATACTTACTATGAACTGCCGACAGGTAGGCAGCTACTTACATCTGTTATTTAATGATTTTTTATATGAGTTAGTTTGTAGGAATGCAAGCTCCAGCCTTTCTGTGACCCAGCACAGCAGGGTTCCCCATCAGGGAAGCAGCTAAGGAAGATGGATGGATGGATACATGTCTAGGCTCATTTTGCTTATTTATTTTTCTTTCAGAGATTCCGAAGGATGAAGCTGATTTTCTAATACAAAGACTTCTGGCATTACATGTAGGTAAAGACACAGAGGTGAGATGTTTTAGTTTCTATTTGGTCTTAATTCTGCAAAGAAGTGATGCAGTGAAATGTCCAGAAAGTGACACGAGTTGCAGCAGTGCCCTGTTAAGAGAGCCTGGTTGTATTGACTATAGAGCATTAAGATTCCTTAAGGTTCAACTGGTGTTACTGAACCACAGGACAAGGATGATTTGGAAATATAAGTAGTAATCCTCAGGTGAAGTGAAGGAAAATTGAGGTGTTAAGTAGCAATTCTGCTGTATCACCAGAAGGTGCTATGTTTATAAACTTTTGTTCCTGTTTCACTCACATCAAATGAATGTTTTTCAGTGTTCTGGGGATGATGTTGAGGACAAAATGAACCACAAGGATGCCAATGAACACCCACCATTGCATTGTAAGCTTCTGACTGAAAATAAGCCCATTGCACAGCCTATCTATCTATCTATCTATCTATCTATCTATCTATCTATCTATCTATCTATCTATCTATCTAATGAATAAATTATTCAGCTCTCTGGTGCACTGGCATGATAAGTTATGGCTCGTAAATTATGGTCAAATTATATAGGTTGAAGGAGAAGATTGGATGGTGTAGTGTTTGTGTGAACCATAGTGCATGCATGGATTCTGCATTTTGTGGAGTAGACTTTTCCGCCCACTAGATGTCAGTGTTGTAGCATTTACTTGTGATGTTGAAATCCAACCCCCCCACCCCCATAACTCTGGCACATGGATACATAATCAAACAATCATGATCAGGGGCGCTGTAAAGTGGGAGACAGTTAGGATGAGTCCAAGGGCCCTGAGTGACAGGGGCCTTATAAAATCTGGAACATATGATTGGTCTAGGTTGGGGGGAAATATGATATGTTTTCCTGGGGCCAATAATCTCTAGCAACACCTCTGATCATGATTATTGTGTATGAATTATGAGCTTTTAGAAATCTTACTCCAAATACAGAAGCAGTGATTTTGGTTAGAATGACAAACAGCCACATGACACAGCAGAAGCACATGGTTTAGAGTTATGTTTAGGGTTAGGCACAGGGACTTTAGATATGGGGATGACGGTAAATTTACCTCAATGGGGTGAAAAAAAGATTATTGTGAAAGGAAGGGGCTTGGACACAAGATTCTGGAAAACTTGGTGTGGTCTGATTAGTAATACGGCACAGTTTTGCTGCAGCTGTCAGCTGACTTTGTAATTTAAAGCAGTGACTGCCCATTTGTACACCACTGTAAGGGGTTCTTCATGGTGAATATCAATAGGGCCGTGAATTCGCAGGAGCCTCCATAATCTGTCCACACACAGGTGGTCTTCTGTCTTCGTGCTGGTCTCCCGTCCCGCTGGCCCTGCCCATCTCTCCAGTCCGGCTCCCCTGTCCTGCCCGACCAGCCCGGCTCGCCTGCAGCCACGCCCGCGGCTCCGGCTGTGGCTCCGCCCGTCCTGCCTGTCTCGCCGGCTCCGCCTATGACTCCTGAACCCGTGACTCCAGTCCCCGAGGGGGTCCCGGACTGTGCCATCCTCACTCCTCCTCCAGGGGTAGACATGGAGGAGGAGCTCGAGTGGGACCCCTCGGGGGTCCAATTACTGGGTCCCCCCGACCCAGGT
>JAODLC010000007.1:8535054-8562716 GCA_026781145.1 Hippopotamyrus pictus
CCTCTAAATCTGCCTGACCATTTTTCTGTTAAATGACCTTTTTTTTATCAGGCACCTATGCTCAAGTTCAGTCACTTAATTTTAAAGGCAAAGATAAGGATATTAGATAGTGAAATTTAATTTTTTTCAGAAATGTAACTTCAGCCAATTCACTGCTTTTTAACAAATAATTTTTTCTTTTGCATCGAAACCAGCTAAATCCACAGGTCCTTTTCTCACAAAAACCTCTAAATCCACCTCGTCCACAAAGACATAGGAAAGAGTTGCAAAATCACTTAAGATGCAACTGGAAACACTGAACATAATGACAGCACACACAAGCAATTGGGGGGGTGGTTAGGTTCATTCAAACTCATACCCATGTTCCATAACCATTTTCAGATGGCACCTGTGATCATGAGCTCATCCTACCCAATTTCTCTGCAATCACTCTTCTGCCCAGTATGAATGAAGGCAAAAGGCCCAAATTTGTAATAAAAAGATTAAGAAAAAGATTCACACGGTAGGCTATAGCCACAATGGCACAAAATGGCAGTACATTTATTTTAGCAACAACAGAACAGCATCTTTTTTGACTTTATCGTAGGTGTAATGGAGCTGTTGTTTGATGTATGATTAGTCCGTTTCCGTGAGAGTAACAACAGCGCACGATGAATTGTTATGAGTGCATGGTATACTTGCAACCAAGCCATTTCTACTGTATCAGTTTTCTTTCGCCTTATAACGGGCAAAGTTTTGAGGGCGATGACATTTTCTTTGTCCATTTACTGTCATTAGGACAAGCACATCCATGCCATCATACTCCATGTACGATTTTAAAGTCACAAAAACACTGTTTACAAAAACCCGACTCCTCAGCACGGTGAGTCACATGATTTGATCGTGCGTTCTGATTGGCTCTCGGAACAGAGGATTTTGCTGCAAAAGGGTAAGTGGTGTTTAAAGGAGTTTGCCAACAAATGGATATTTCAAACGAGGTGGAGATTATTTGATTTACGTATATACTACGTGTAGAGAGCATTCACTCAACATTATCTCATTTTTGATAGAGGTGGCATTTAGCGGCTTTTGCATCTGAACTCTTCATATGTATACAGTGTGTGTGTGTGTGTATACAAACTGCTCCTCTGCTGCCTCCAGAGATTCACTATATTGCCAAAAGTATTGGGACACCTGCCTTTATACACATTTGAACTTTAATGACATCCCATTCTTAACACAGGCTTTAATATGGAGTTGGCCCACCCTTTGCAGCTATAACAGTTTCAACTCTTCTTCTTCTTCCAGGAGCACATTTGTGAGGTCAGGCACTGATGTTGCACGAGAAGGCCTGGCTCGCAGTCTCTTCTCTAATTCATCCTAAAGGTGTTCTGTCGGGTTGAGGTCAGGACTCTGTGCAGGCCAGTCAAGTTGCTCATCCATGTCCTTATGGACCTTGCTTTGTGCACTGGAGTACATACATGTTGGAACAGGAAGGGGCCGTCCCCAAACTGTTCCCAAAAAGTTGGGAGCATGAAATTGTTCAAAATGGCTTTGAATGCTGCAGCATTACGAGTTCCTTTCAGTGGAACTATGGTGCCAAGCCCAACTCCTGAAAAACAACCCCACACCATAACCCCCTCTACACGAAACTTTACACTTGGCACAATGCAGTCAGGCAAGTACCTATCTCTTGGGAACCGCCGAACCCAGACTCGTCCAATTGGATTGCCAGACAGAGAAGCATGATTCGTCACTCCAGAGAACACGTCTCCACTACTCGAGTCCAATTGTGGCGTGCTTTACACCACTGGATCCAAAGTTTTGCATTGCACCTGGTGATGTAAGGCTTGGATGCAGCTACTCGGCCATGGAAATCCATTCCATGAAGTTCTCTATGTACTGTTCTTGAGGTAATCTGAAGGCCACACAAAGTTTGGAGGTCTGTAGCTATTGACTCTGCAGATAGTTGGCGACTTCTGTATACCGTGCACCTCAGCATGCGTTGTCCCCACTTTGTGATTTTATGTGGCCTACCACTTCGTGGCTGAGTTGCTGTTGTTCTCAATTGCTTCCAGTTGGTTATAATACCACTAACAGTTGACCATGGAGTATTATTAGCAAAGAAATTTCAGAAATGGACTTATTGCACAGGTAGCATTCTATCACAGTGCCGCATTTGAGTTCACTGAGCTCCTGAGAGTGACCCATTCTTTCGCAAATGTTTGTAGAAGCAGTCTGCATGTCTAGGTGCTTGATTTTATATATCTGTGGCTATGGAAGTGATTGGAACACCTGAATTCAATGATTTGGAGGGGAGTCCCAATACTTTTGGCAATATAGTGTAGTTTCTCAGCACGATAATTCCAATCACTACACAACTGAAGCAGTGCCAAATAGCGGTGGCACATGAAAGGGCAGGCATAGATGCAGAACTGGTGAACCTAATACACTTGAGACAAAGTGCACAAAGTTGGACTTTCGATAAAGATGTTCGGAGAGGTGGGGTGAGTGTAGAGCAGCTAGAAATTGTAGAGGCTGGGGGGTATAGGAGGAGTAGGGATTAGATTGGGGGGGGTGGTGACAGGGCTCTCTGGGGAATACATTGTTTTTCCGATAGCATCAAGTAAAAAAGTATCCATTTCTCCTTCCATCTGTCCCAATCCGTATAAGGCACAAGGCTGGGGACACTGGGTGGCTTGCTAGTCCATCAATCACATAAGTTCCCTCAAGAGCTTGTTTGACATTGTGAGTTAACCTGGACGTTCAGAAAGCAACCTGCGTGACACAATGAGTGCTTGCATAATCCAAAGAACGGGTAGGATATTAAAGTTTTATATGATTTTATATTTAATTTAGACTTTATTTGTAAATTAATTGTACCCATACACTTCATGACAGTGATAAAGTAGGAAAAATACTGATTTATTTGGCATCATTAAGTTTTAGTATTATGGCTGCAAATTAAATTAAGTTAGGGAAACTTACATTGCTTTGTGGATGCAAATGTACCACGAAAACTTAGAGTTAGTTAAGTGGAGTAGTCATGCCGGCCTTGGGAAAAGCCGCTTTCAGCACATTACAGCCGTTTAATAGGAAGGATGGCCCTGCTCCTATAGCTAGGCTGACGTTAAGGAGGATGGACAAGAAGATTACTGTCACGGCTAAGACTGCACCTTCCAGTGGAGGCATGTAGTATTTTTGCTTAACAAGACGATGCATCTTAAAGCAAGCTAGGGAGAATATTGAGTTCTAAGATTTTTATGCAGTCACTAGAAGTAAAACTGATTTTATATTAATGTACTCAGTTATTGTCTTGGGGCATTTTCATAGAACAGCAGCTCTATTGAGCACTAAATAATGAGCACTGTGCATAAGAGGGGAGGGCAAACAGGGTTACTACGTAATGTTTACAAACTTTTTAAAGTCTTCCTCTGCCACTAGGAGCGCTGCACTCAGTTATATGACTGTAAGTTGATCAGCTTGTTTTTAAAATCATTCCAACACTGTACCACTCACACAGGTTCAGTATTGCTTCAGTTTTTAGCTACACTGTACCAAATGTCTTTTGATGTTTCATTATTGAATTAGTATGAAGAATGTGAGCTTTCATTTCACATGCAAAAGTTTAATAGCAATTATTTTTTTAAAAGATGTCATAAAATGACTCTCAATGGGTGCTTGGTAGTTCTGTGGTTGGCAGGGAATGTGAAGCTGGAGAAGAGAAATTGAAAATTAAAAATGTCACTCAGTTTTAGCAGTTTGGGGTTTGTGGCACACCTGTCTTATTAGGCTGATGCCCTGATTCACTATGATCATGTGTGGAAACAAGTGAGCTTCACTAGAGGTGCAGCGGTTTGACCTGCTGTCCCATCTTCCTGTTCCTTAACAGGATGGGGTCCGTGTCGCCAGCAGATCCTGAAAGATGAATGAATGGATGATGGATGGCTCAGATGGATTATACTCCTGAGACTCACTAGCAGGAAATTAAAATTTAATTGCATGTCCTGTTATCATATATTGAGAGTTGATATTTAAGCCATTGGATTAGGGTCTAGGTGTTAATGTGTTTCCTCTTTTATGCTGCCATGTTTTCATTTTGATCTGATTCAGCAGAGATTAATAGCTTTTATGGCATTGTGTGGTAGTTTGCCGTGGGGGATACAGATCTAATGAATAGTAAGAGCATCTGCGCTTTAATTTGCTAAGTATGAAGGCAGATATTTAGTACAGGAAAGAACAAAAAGGTCCATAGATGACTGCAGTTTGGGTGGCCTTGGTACTGAGTGTTTCTCCCACTTGCCACTTACTAAGAAGGTTGTTCCCCAATTGTAAGAGTTTATTTTGGAAAACCAAGGAGGATGACAAATGTGGGTGACCTACGTTTGTGTCTTGTCTCATTAAGCTCTGTATGTGACAAGCTACAGGCCCCCCTACTGCATCTCTCCAGGAAGAAGCAGGTGAATCTGAGTGTGGAGGTGACTGTGTAGTATGGATCACCACTGCTGGTCTCATAAGAACATAAGAAATTTACAAACGAGACCCTCCATCTGGGGTCATGGCATACAAGGACACAAATTAGCAGGGACTGTTAGCATTTCCCTGGAAATATTGAGAGACTATACAAGCCTGGTTATGCATGTACACATGAGTTGCAACCTTGTGAAATGTCATCCTCATCCAGTTCCTGACCTGCTCTGCTATAGTTAGCATTGTCACAGGGGATTTAGAATTTAGTAATAAATTGTCATTATTGACACACAGTGCACAACAATGGAATGTGTTCTCTGCATTTAACCCATATGTGACATAGCAGGGGGCAGCTAATTCAACACCTGGGGAGCAGTGTTTGGGGGCAGTACCTTGCTCAGGGTACCTCAGTAGTACATTGCTAGTCAGGGATTCAAACCTGTAATCTTTCAATTACGAGTGTACTTCCCTAACCATTAAGCCACCACTGCCCATGGGGCAAGAAGTAATTCTCAAGAGCTGTTAAATATCATTACTGATGTCATATCTTGTCTGTGAACTGCGATCTTCTTTTGTATTAATGTAAAGAAGTCCAAATGATGAATGAGAAGGTAGAGGATCTGTAGCTGGGTGGGCCAGGACATGCCTGGCGTGCTGGGTATCCCTGTGCAAAGCCGCCCTGGAGCCTACCTATGCACAAAGGCATGTCCAGGCACTGCTGATTCTATGGTCTGCTGACACTCTCAACAGAATGTCGATGGGTTGTAGTGCCTCATAGGGTTCTGAGGAAGGAGGGTGAGTAGTTGGTGCTGCAGATGAGTACGAGAGAGAGAGACTTTCATCTTGCATTTGTGGCAGTGCAGATATAGAATGGCTCCCTCGTGATGGGCATCGTTGACAGTTCCTCACCCTCATCAGCGACTGACTCGCATGGTGTCAAAGGCTCTTCTTTTAGGATAAAAGTATGAGAAACCAAACCTTTGGTTGTACACATGTTGGTAGCTTCTCACTTGCAGTGTAACGGTACATATACCGGTGTTGTTTAATAGAGAAAAAAAGAAGCAGTTCATGTTTTGTTTCTTTTACCTCCGCTGTACCAAAAACATACCGAACCGTGACTTCAAAACCAAGGTACGTACCGAACTGTGATTTCCGTTTACCGTTACACCCCTACTTTTCACCATGGTGACCCTACTCCACCTCATTGGCTCCTTACAACCAGCTCATTTTTCATTCTCTTTTTCCCACCCTACCAGTCAAGAATGCAGGTGGAATAGTGGATTACACTGGAGGGTCCCAGTATATATGACATCACGCCATGGATGCAGAGTGGCGTTGGTCCATCTCTGCTTCCCAGCAGAGAAATGAGCCAGGGCTGTCAGCCATCGGGACCTGAAAACAGAGTTGGTGCTGGTCTGTGCAGGAGTGAAGGCTGAGGTCTCCATTTGTATGTCCGGAGTGTCTCGGTTCTGTGACTGGCTGCTTCCCAGGACAGTTAGCCCATGGCTTCTGTGCAGGGTCAGAGCAAAGGGGAGGTTGACAGATGCTAATTTGGAGTAATAAGCTGATTTCATGACCAGCTGTTGGTGTTCCATGGGGGATGGCTGTGATTAACTGCACATAACTAGCCACTTGTAACTTTACAAGTAGTGGTGTTAATCAAATTAATGTGAATTAACACAACAAACAAGTTCTTATGAACTATTCTGTTAGTTACGGGCCTGTCTGAATAGGATGAAAAAAGCTGTTTGTCAGCATGTAAATAATGTTTTATTTCAGGGAGAGTGCTGTGTGCAGCACGAGCCACGCTTCCAGCAGGTGGACTGCAGCTTTTCAGAAGGTGGGTCGTATTTTCCCTTCCATTTCATTTGGAGTTGAGATTCAATCTTGGATGATGCTAGCAGCTGAGTACTTAATTTAATTAGCTTTTCTTCAGCTGTTGGGCACATGAACTGCTTGCGTAAAATAACATTAAACTGTGACACTGTGGGTTTTGGCCAAAAATATCTGTGAGGGTGTAGACGCATAGCTGTTGCAGGTGGTTTGTGGGATCGTCATTTCATTTAGCCTTTTTTAAAATATCAAACATAAATTAGCTTTGAAGGAGGAAAAGGAATTGAGTACTTGTGCTACACGAATAACAAAACTATTTTGTGACTGATTCTAACTGATTTTTCTGACATTAAATATTATAGCTAGACTTTTAAGTAGAACATTTGCTAATTTGGGCATGATGATGCATTTCATCCAATCAACAGCTCAGCATACCCTAACTGATGAGGAGCTCCACTCCAATGAGCCCATACAATTGATGTGAAGGCTTTTGTGGTTATTGTGACTACTTAATTGTGTTAATTATCTTTTACGAATGTTTACTTCTTTCAAATTCTGAAGAGTGGTCTACGTTGAGTAACACACAGCTGAATTCCCTGTTTCCAAATGCATCTTTCAAGTATCGTCCTGGTGTCATCCTTTCTCTGGTCATAGCCCTTCCATCTGCATTCCTCATTAAACGTACATTGTCCATCACGATTAATGCTCCCACCTGAAACGGAAACCACTGCATCTTTGGGTGCCGGTGCCTCACAATTATTCCTCCTAAATGGTTTTCTGAGGGTCCCAGACATACCATTTGCTTTCTTTTAACTCATTTTGGCTTGAATTGCCCCTCCCACCTGGAGTGGGTGGAGCCCTGCTCATCAATGGGTCCTGCCCTCTGGGACTGATGCTTATTGCTGCTGTGGCGTTCATTTTGTCTTTGTTGGTTGTTGTTTGGTAATCATTCTCTCATTTGGTGCCTTAGTCTCCCTCCACACGGAAATGCTCCCCTGGGTCCCTGTCCCGCCATCCTTGTCTCTTCCTTGGCCCTGACTGACTGCTGTCCTTCTGAATGCGGTTTATATGCAATAAATGCAACTTTTCCGCCTATTTGTGGAAATCAGCATCCGTCTGGAGACAATGTAAATATTTAGTGTGTACGCACCACGTTTTAGACTCACTCTGTATTTTTTGGTCACAGCGTATTGTAGGTAAAGGTAGAGGTTATAAGTGAGCTGCAGAAACCATTCTCTTAGTAGCTGTAGGCAAAGTGGGTCTTATTGTTTTTCCCAACTTTCCTGAGGAGGTTCGATAAGTGGTATCCAGCTTCTTATGGCTTGGCTGCATTCATTTCAAATGAACTACAATAATTAACTTATTTGATTTATAAACTGTGGGTGTTAGCCTGATAATACATTGGTCCTTGTAGCTCTAAACCCTGGCACAGGTGTGAGGCTGTGCACATTTCCTATCCCTCTTGTTTACCCCAAGCAGCATTAGCTTTTTCACATGCTTGAATCCAGGCAGTCTTTAAGTGTAGAGAGAACCATGCCATTTGGCAAAGCTGCTTTGCTCTATGAGTGATCTGTGGTTTATCGGATTTTGTGATGAGACATGGGTTTACGATTTGCTATAACAATGTACCTTTTACAGTTACTGCTCTGTGTGCAGCAACGAGACTCTGACCATGCATGCAATCTAGAGGAATTCTTCAGTATTAAAGAAACCATTGATTTCGTTAAACATGAATTAATCTTTCATAACCATTTAATGAAATAAATCAAGCTGAAGTGATTGAACAGAATGTTGGATTCATATTCTCCATATGGGGTGCATACAGAGTAGAGCTGCATGACATTTAAAATTTTTGCTATAAATATTGCAATGTTTATAAAACAAAATAAGCTTGAAAATTTCCCAAAATAAACTATAGCCAAATAAAACTAACCTATCTACCAATAGAGTCTGTCAAACATGAGTGATCGTAGGATTTGACCCTTATGGGGGCTCAGTCAGCAGGAAATAAGGGATGAAATTGCTTAAATGGATTTAGAATAATTTTGGTGGGGGAGTGGCTGAGACAAACATATGGTGACTGAAGAATCACAATCATAACTTGGTGGCGCAAGATGTGCCAACAAGAAGCAGTGCTGACAAATCACTTGCTTTTGCTCAATGTTGGCTCTATGGAATACAAAATATTTCCATACCGTAGAAGACAAATGTCTTTTGGTGACCAGTTCTTATTCGCTTTTGTCCTCCTCTCTAGAGCTGGGTGATATGGCCAAAAATGTTATAACGATAAAAAAAAATCCATATCAGTCGATATTGATAATTATCACGATAAATGTCAAATCATTGTTTCTTTCCAGTTTAAAGGCTGATTTTTATTCCTGAGTTAAAATTGAAGAAACCAGACAGTTATTCGTAGTTATAAACTTTTCTTTATCGCCAGAACGTGACAAGCACTGGCCAACCAGTAGTCATGGCCAAAACTATGCTTCTGTAACAATTTGCTCCATTTTGTGACCCCACTACATGGAGCTCTCTGTTCAAAAGGAGGGCTCAAAGCACGTCTAAAAGGAAATCAATAGCACAACATGTATCTAACATCATTTCGCTGAGAAAAAAAGATGGACAGGTTATTTTATTCATTGCTGAAGAAACACTGCCCCTGGCATTCTTCCTATTGGTTCTTAATTCTCTGTGGATTATTACTGTTGTGATTTCTCATGGACTGAATTTTACTTTTACTGTGGACTTTATTTTGGGATTTCGTTGGATTAGCCTTATTGAATGGTTTGCCAACAAAATAATGTGAGATTAACCATGGATATGTGGTATTTAGCCTCTTGGAGTAGCCTAGCCAGACTTTGTCAACACTTTGACTTAAATCATTTTGCTTAATTTACTTTCTCTATGTCAGAATAATTGCTGCTGAAACAAAGGTTATGGCCCCGTCACTCGGCTGTATCACCTTATGTATGGTATATAACAATATCATACTTTTTGTGAGCTTATTGTGTTAGGGCTGAACAGTATTGAAAGTATTTAAAGTTTTTGTGATATTTACTGTAACTATTTTTTGTGATATTTAACTATATACCCAAATAGAACTTATCTACCAACAAAGTCTGTCAAGTAAGTTGGTGGTATTGCTGTTAGTTGTGCCAACTGACACAAAGCAGTGCCGACAAATCACTTGCTTTTGCTCAAGATCTTCTCTATGAATTATGAAATATTTCCATTCAACTGAAGATGAGTCTTCATGACCAGTTCTTGTTCACTCATTTTTATTTTCTCACAAACATGCCGCACGGTCTGCGAGTGATTCAAACAGCAAGGAGGAGAATAACTGATTGTCTCACAATGCATGGAGAGTTCATGCAAAATCAGGAACCGATATATTATATATATGTTTTACATATTTTAGATGATATTGAAAAGATGAGCTATCATTAAGATTGCAAACCTTTCTAAATACGGCTGTGCAAAAAAAAATCGATCCATCATTATATCCCGATATTTCCTTTCATGATATATTATATCGATTTCTATCTCCAAAAATCGATATTTCCGAGGGGGAGTATCATGCAAAATACAACCAGACATTTTGGGAACACCCTGGAGCCATGCTATGTATCACATTGGTCCTTGCCAATACCTACCCCTGTTTCTAAATGTTGTTTCATATGACTGATCAACAATGTTTTAGAACAACTTATGGTCTGAAGTGAACCCAGCAAAATATCATGGTCCTTACTATGTGACAGTTGCATGTGCATGAAATGCCATGTCATTATTAATGTCGCACATTGTGCTGGCCTAGTATAGAGTCATGTGACATTGGGGTGTGAGGAGGGAACAGGGATTTTATTCTGGGCTGGAAGCAGAGCAAAAGTAGCACCACAGAACAGAAACCATAGACTGCTATTTGGGTATGAGCACTGGGGCAAACAGTGCTCTGCTGGAATTAGATCGCATTCAGTATTTATGGCGATGTATGTAACTCAGAGGAGTTACACAGTGTGTCTTCATGTCCAATTTGGTTCCAGTGTCTCAGTATCTATGGAAGGGAATAATCTGCCTGTATCTGGAAAGCCTCAGGGAGCCATCATGTTCCTGATGACCTAATTTTATGATGCAGCCTTAAAACAGGAAATCCATAATGTTAAAGCTTGACTGCCCATCTACATGTTTGCAGCCAGATATGGCTCCTGAGATGGTGTCTATCAGCACATTGATGACAGTGTTCAAATTCAATTAGCAACGCTCTATTTACGATGTATTTTATAACTGTCTGTCTTGCTGATCGAGTTCGATAGAGCGTTAACCTCTTTTAACCTGTCTGTTCTCAAGTGTCATAATGTAAGCTCATGGAATTTTATCTGGGCCGAAGACTTTGAACTCCTGACTGCTCTGGGGTGCTTGCATTGGGCACTAACAGGTAGCACCGCCAGGGCTGGGTGTTCGATTTCCACTTCCAGCATGTGGAGTGTCCAGAGTCGATCGAGGTCCCATCCAAGGTGTGCCATATGCTTTCTGGGGCAGGCATGACCCTGTAGCGCATAAGTACTGATGGAATGCATGTGACTCTGATGTTTGCCCAGATGTCTTTGGAAGTATTGCTTCCAAATACTTTTATGCATTTTGAGTTCCTCACCCACTTTGATGGCATCAAATTTGACACTGTTTTCTCTAAAATGCCCTTAAGCAAACATTTTATATTGCACCATCTAGAATATGGAAGTAGCAGGAAATGTATCAGTGTCCATGTACAGGCTAAACAGAAAATATATCAATTTAAATGTATATCTTAAAAAAATGCCAGATACTTCATTCAATAAAAGCAGAGAAATTTGTCCTCTTCTGTCCTTTTTGAGTTATGTCATAACAAGGCAGTAGATCTGGACCAATAACACTGAAGTTGAGCAAAATGTCACAAAGGGAGATCTCTCTGCAGCCGCTCACTCTACATTTTTGTTTTATCATTGTATTTCAGTTTAGGGAACCAGTTTTCATATTAGAGGGCAACCAGAATAAGAACCAGATGTATATTTTAGGCAGGAACTGCTTAATGGTATGCCCTGTCTCATGTCTTCTCCTTCTTGGGAAAGGCACTGGGCTGACTGTAACTCTGTATTTAAAAAGTATTTAAGGAGTGTCTAAAATGATACATTAAAAGCAATATTCATTTGTCAAGATCAGTTTAGGAGGATAGTTCAGTGTGTGTGTATGTGCCCACCCCAAGTCTCTCTAGGGTTGATTTTGCTTCTGGGGGAAACAGGAAGGAATTTCCTTGTCAAGCTTTATAAGAACAGTGAAAGGTGAATTTGTCACTCGTTGTTAGTTTCAAAATTTACTACTGCAGTTACACCAGGCTGTTTAATTATCTGTCATCTGTGCCACAATGATTGTGTCAGTGAGCGTTGGCATGGTCTCTGGGTTCAATCCCAAAATCACTTTTGCAAATAACAGGTTATAAGCCAGGTGCTTTTGATGGGCAGATTTTTATTTGGCTTGATTTTTGCTTCATTTGTCTGATTTCAGAGAGTGAATTTCTGTCTGCTTGCAAGATATGCTATTGCAAAATTATCAGTACACAGTAGGAGAAGCAAGGATTATATAATGACACTGAGGAGGTCCAAGTGAAGAGGTGGTTGGTTAATATAAAAGCAAAGATTGTTGTCAGATAGGGGCACAGTCAGAATCGGAGAAGCACGTGATCCAAGGGGCAAACACAGGTACAGGCAGAAGGTCAGTAGTAAGGAATAAATCCACAAGGCAGCCAAAACCAGGAAAAGACACAGGTGACATTCTGAGGTCTGAAGAAACACGGGTCATACAGTACACAATTCAATAATGAAGGTTGTCCAAAATGCTCAGTAAGGTGCAGGCACTCAATACTTCCCACAGAGGCAGTGCAATTGCTGGCTTAAAACCAAATCTTATTTCAGGTTCAGAATTCTGGGGATGACTATCAGGTGAGATTGGCCATGGCTGAAGTTAGACCAACACGGGCATAACATTATATAGTCAGATCATTAGGACTGAAAGGCAGAGGGTCACCCTACAGCAGAGTTCAGAAAACACTACTGGCTACTTCGTTGATTTTGTTTTAAATAATTGCTAGGTGGAAGCTTGAATAGGGTAACAATATTGTAATTTGCAATATGTATTTTTTATTTTATTGAAGGATAATACCTTGAAAAGAGGATATTTCCTGTTACACTATCAATGATTGTCAGGCTTCTGTCTTTAAAACCAATTTGCCAAATAGGTTTTAGATTTCCATGATTGGATATGGTAGTGTTCCCCATATTTTGTCATACAAAGATAAGGTCCACTAACATTTTTCAAGTTGGCAGAGGAGATCGATTGTTTAATCGGGGTTAGAGTGTGAAGGTGTGCGATTAACCGTTTGTCATCCCTACTATCTCATTACTATCCCATCCTACATAATGGTCTCTTCCTTATTGTTATCTGTCTATCTACCCTTTTTAAAAGCATTGAAATTCAGCTCGTACTTGCATTCAAGTTATATTTTTGTTGGAAATTAATAATATGTTCATCACAAGGTTAATGTATAATGTTTGGGGTTTGGCAGTGGCGAGTCGACAACAAGCATCTGTGTTTTCTTTGTAGTGATTGTCACAACGGTACGCGCCCGGAGCGCAGACAAACGCACTGGAAGCCAGGAATCAGGGAACACGGGGTTTAATCCAACGAAAGGCAGGCAATGACACATCGACAATACAATGACCGGACTGGGGAAACAAACGGAAATGCGGACTAAATACAATGAACTAATGACAACAATTAGAAACAGCTGTAAAACACGGGGAAGCCACACAGGGTTAACGAGGGGGCGTGGCACACGGGAGGAGCGGACAATCGGGGCGTGACAGTGATCTTGATTCATTAAGTTATTACTCATTGTTAGTGACGTCATCTACCATCTTTATGCATGATTTAGTTTATGGATTATTACTATAATGAATTATTATTACTGATTTCCATGTTATTCATTAATTTCGCTTATTACCTTGTTAATTCCTTTACTGTGGATTAATCGCTATGTTTATGCGATTAATCACAATCAAATCAATTGTCTGATGGGCCTAACAAATACATTGATTAGTGTCGACTCATCACATTATCGGAAACTGAAATTAGTAACTTGAAGATGCTAATTTTTAAAATCAAGTAAGCACAGTGTTGACAGTTAGCAGGATGGCCAAAAAGGTCTTTTTTTCTTATTTTGATTGTCAGATACATAGAAGTAAATTCTTTTCCCCTTGATTTTTGTAAGATTATGTATTACCATGTAATTCCAGCATGTTTTCCCAATTCAGAACAAGTGTATGTACAGTATGAAGTGTCTATACATGTATGAAAATACAGGACAGATGGAATTCCGTAACTAAATAAAATCATTCAATCTATTGCAGTGACCCACGATAATCAGTTAGTATAAGACATATATATTGTCAGTTGTTTTATTCGCAATGCGATAAAAAAATTATGTAATCAATATTCAGCATTAACTGATGAAGAAAATTGATCAAATAAGAATTAAATGCCCAGGTATAATACGGATCCGTCTCCATGGTAACGGCTTGTTTACTCTTAAATCCAGTGAAGTTCTTGTCGTCTTTTTTCAGCACAGTGAAGCACTTTTTAAGATAAAATGCAGTGAAAAATAATGAACAAATAAAGATTAGTTTTAAGACTTACTGAGGCAGGAACCCTTCAGAAAGAGTGTGGTATGAGAAATGCTCAGACAGCTAGAGGTATTTGGTATTGAATGCGGTATGGAATCTTATGATGTCATCATGCTTCCATGTTAAAGTGCTTAAAAATTCTGAGGAAGTTCTATTCTCATAATGCTCTTGAGCATCTTCAAGAGAGGACACATTTTCTGAGTCTCTTGGCATTTTAAACAACGGCATCAAGAAAATCAAGATCAAAATGAACATAAAAATTAAAGTAACAATTAAGAAAATGGAAACGATACTACCAAGAGATGAGTCAATAGAAGAGAAGAGAGTGGAGGAAAAAACAGTGGTGGAAGAGCTTTGCTGAGGAACGAGCATGAATGACAGTCCCCTACAGAGGAGCCAAGGCAGGTCTGAAAGAGCCTGAAATTGGTCAACCTCAAGAGGGCATCCCTCAAGAGCTGCAGAAAGGAGAGCAGCTCCCAAAAGATCGTACTAGCACTCTCAGTATGAAAAGCAGCAAAATTAGGCTTAAATAAGACACAAACGGGGTTCCCCGCTCCCAAAAGAGGAGTCAGAGCCCTTGAAGAGCCTGCAGTTGGCCTACCTTAAGGTGATGTGTCCATAAGGAACATCTCAGCTCAACAGATTCTTCTGTCTGATCTCTGACAGTGATTAGGGGCATCCTCAGGGGTCTCTGGAGCAGCATCTCCCGTCCCCAAAGCATGTACTGGTGGCACAGCCGTTCAGTCCTGTCTGACAAGGGCCAAGGGCACCAACTTCTGAGAGGGCACCGACTTGCCTGTCAGTTTAGTTTGACTTTGCCTTGGATGGGGGGTGCTGATGGTGATGTTCGGCTTGGGCTCCACAGCCTTAAATTTCTTAAATGATCACTTGTATCATTATAAAAAAGTATACCTTTAGAACAAAGGTGATATCCTGGTGGTCTTTCAAAAGATTAGTGTATCTATGTGTTGTCATTAGATCGATCATAGACATCATTCAGTGTTCTCTCTCACAGCTTAAGTGATAAAATTACGTGAATCAGGACTCTTAAGACACCATTTTTATTGATGGTTTTATAAAGAATTTTAAAAAGGAAACCTAATAATTAACACACAGGTCCCTAAAAGGCTGAGCACAAAATAATAAATTATCAATAATAATAATAATACATTAG
This sequence comes from Hippopotamyrus pictus, assembly GCA_026781145.1. Classification (NCBI taxonomy): domain Eukaryota; kingdom Metazoa; phylum Chordata; class Actinopteri; order Osteoglossiformes; family Mormyridae; genus Hippopotamyrus; species Hippopotamyrus pictus. Next base: position 8,550,220 of record JAODLC010000007.1, read on the forward strand.
TATTTGTCAACATAATTTTCCCTGTAAGACAGGCTATATGGGTCGCCAGTATAGCTCTACATGATTGCAGTGGTCATTTACAGCTAGAGATATGTGATATAGAATTTTATCTTCTCTCTTATTTTGGTATGAATTAGGGTTGGATTAAATGAATATGTAGTGTCATAGAATTTAAATGATAAATTTCAATAAACTGTTAGTAAGGAACTTTGCTTGCTAGCACACATCAGCCTATCACATCACAGAAATTAAAACAATTCAAACTAATCATACGGTAGTCTATGCCCAACAAACATCACACACACAGCGAGTTTTGTTTTTCAACCTTTGTGGACATGTTGTAAGGCTAAAAATCTAAAACTGATCAAATTTTGAGACAGATTTCACCCATGTAATGTGTATGCAATGTTTGACATTGGGGCACGTTGTCAGGAACATGAACACCCCGGCCCTATCCCTGTACCACCCAGGCTTATCCTACACACTCTCTCCAACCATTGAGTGTAATTAGGCTCACCAGATCTCTGCCTATGACTGTTCTTTGATGTGTCACCACTGACTAGGGCTAAGTGACATGACTAAATTCCCCTGCGATAAAATTTCACAGACTGACTAATGGACTGCTACTGATAACATTTACCAAGGGGAGCACGATGAATTTTGCTGAGTTCCCCACAGGCTACTACTGATTAATTTCACCAAACTCCAAAGAAAGAAACTGAAAACTTAAGCATTTTTAGAAAATTGGTGCCCCACACTTTGAGAACCATTGACCTGTGAAATTTTCCTCAGAAGTTTGAAAAAGGTCCACTAAATACTTTGAGTTCCTGTGTTCACAAGACCGAGCATCTTCTGCAACTGCCCTTTTCATCCTTTGCTGCCATTTAGCACTAAAATTTCAATTTTGTCTGAAAATTAAATCTATATAATTTGGAAATAAGATCAAATCCAAGACCATAGGACCATTAAATACTTTTTGAGTTATCATGTTCACAAGGTCAAATGTCTTCTGATGTCACCTTTACCTCTGCTACCACTAAGCAGTGTTGCTTCATGCGGTTTGTCTCAAAATTTAATCAAATATAGAACTTCACCTATATTTTGTGTCTGATAAGTGTGATAACGATCTATCAAATAATTATACACTCTCTGTGCTAACAGGATGTGTCTGAAGCTGCCCTTTGCTTTGCTATCAGTACATGATGCTGCTTCAATTATGGGACAACTTGTGCAGTTCCAGATCTTCACCCATGTAATGTATTTGCAAAGTTTGACAAAGATCTGTCAAATACCTAAATAAATACTGTGCTTAGGAGAAAGTGTCTGCGGCAGTAAGCGGTGCCAAAACCATATGTATTCCCTATCTGAGCACTATTACATTTGAAAACCTGTGTACCTGGACTGTTCTAGTATTTTATTTTTATTTTTCCTGTGCTGATCCCACTTCATCCTGCTAACTGTAATCAAGGTTTGGGCTTCTCAGGAGAAACTGGCCTTGTCAGATTATGTTGGCTCTTCTTACGTGTTTTGTCCCTGGATAGGTTTTCTGGCGAACTGCCTTGTAAAAGGCATGTATTTTGAAACTGTAGCACTAATTTTCTTTGTGTCCATAGGCCCACTTTATATGCTGAATTGGAAACAGTAGGCAGATAGCCACATAAGATCTCCCCCTCACAAAAACAAGAAGGGTCTATCAGTAAGGTTGTTGAACCCCCCCACAAAATTTATTTCTGGCTGTGGGCTTGGCGAAGAGATGGACATTGAGTTTAGTTTAATATGCTAGTTAAAATGGTATTTTGGACTAATGAATAAATCACTAAGAACCCAGACAGGAATTCTAATTGATAAGATCTTGAAGAATGTTATGCAAATGCACACATCTCATCTCCCGGTAATAGGTTTCTGAGTGTGGGTTGTGATGTGGTGGGGGCATGGGTTTGACGGCCATCTCTTTAGTCACTCCTGTCATCTGCAGCATACTCCACCAAAACAAACATGCCCAGGCAGTGGTGTGTGTGTGTGTGTGAATAAAAAATAGAGAGAGAGACTCCATGTTATCTGAGGAATGTTATTAGCAGAGTGCATTTATTTGCATTTTATTTATTTAGAAGGCGATGGAGGGTTGGCAATTCTCACGCATCTGGTGTGATACAGTTTCATACTTTCACGCTTATGCAGGAAATCTTACGGCAAATTTATATTATTGTATTATAAATCTAAAATTAGATACATGAAAAATGTTATGGTAGTTTGTAAACCCTACAGACTATTTATAAGGTAGTAAAACTTACATATATGAAAATACATGTGCATGTGTGTGCAGACTTGTCTCAAATTGAAAATCTCACTCCAACCAGCTAACCAAAAATGGGCAACTCTGTGATGTATGAGTGAGGATTAGAAAGCAGAGTCAGCCAGCATCCCTAACCTGCCAGACTTACTACCATCCCAAAAGCTATGAAGACACAGTTAATGTGTATGGCTTCTTACACATTGTTAGATGGAAGCTGGTGAATTACATGTATTTCTGAAAGTATTTTCTATATCGATTCTTTGGGGATTAAAGGGATACAGAATACTGAAAAGTACATTTTTGTTAAGACTACTCAGCTCATACTATTACTGGACTGTAAGACTCAGTATTACTAGAACATTCCAGTCTGTGTGCTTGGTGAAGATCAAGTTATTCTGATGACTAATGGTTTTAATCTCTTAAAACCAAACTAAACAAACACACATCCATAGGCCGTCTTTTGTAAGATTGTTCTGTGTCCCTGCTTCCTGCTGTCTTCTAAGTATAGACAAAGTTTTTAGTAACAATGATACAACATATTTCAGTAAAGATATAAAGATTTTGAAAAAAATATGTGCATGAGAAATGTCTATTTTTTGCACTGGGGTTAGACATCTTCGTGGGTGTGGCTTTCCATAAGTTAAATGTGTGTGTGTTTGTGATAAAACATGGATAAGTGCATGCTCTACTCAGTTCTTGCTCTTCGTACTATACCGGTGCATTGTGGGAAATGCATGCATTATTCATAGTAGGCTGATGGGGAAAGGTGTGCTTTATGAATTGTAACTTTTCTTATACTACCTATGTGAAATGTTTTGACCTGGAACTAACTGAAGGTAATGTTCTTCATGTTATTAAAGCCTTAAAGTATGTTGCTCATTTCAGTGAAATGGAAGTGTTTCATGAAACATTTTGAAGGAGCAGAATTTCTGTTTTACATTTAAGTATGCAATTTAAGAGGTAATTTAAAGTGCTTGGGAAAGGGGTTATGTTTTTAGATTTGATTTGTCTAAGGCAGGAAAACCCTTTGCTATTCCTACATGACAACTTATGCTAATGTTTAAGAATGAGAAATTTTCAACGTAGAGCTTTTAAAATCTGGAAAAAGCCCATTTCTCTCCTGCCACCCCCTCAGTGCTACGTAATTCTGAATGCCAAAGTGTTTGCCTGTTGGACTTGGAGCACGTATTGTGAAGTCATGTCAGATTCTCTACAATGGGCTTCCTTGAATGTTGGTTTGTATGAAATGTTCCTATTCAACAACATTTGGGAAAATATTATCCCCTCAAGCCAAGACTAAGGACCTTTGTCATTGTTTAATCATGTGCATATAGAATTGTGAAATATATAATTAGAAACATCTATGTAAATAATGATGTAGGTGTGTACATGGTAGCACAGTTAATACCCTAATAATAATAATAATAATAATAATCCTATAATAATGATTTCTGTCTTTATCAGGCTAATTTCTAATGCTGAAGGGGCGTAAACATATTGTAACTAAATGTTTGGCGATTATAAGAAAATATCACTTTAATTAATGTGAAAGCAATGCCAATGGTGGAATAAAGGCAATAGTCTTTAACAAGGGCGTAACTTTGGCTGGAACATTGGGGGGGTTGAGGTCTCCACCCATTATGGAGGAAACATGATTATTGGGGGGGGGGTTGTATTAGCTGGTTTTGATTTATTGGGGGGGGGGCTACAACCCCCCTATCCTCCCCGTAATTTACGCCCATGGTCTTTAACTACCAATGTCCCGTTGACCTCAACATTGAGTAGAAAACTGTTTGGGGAAGATGTGTGTTGGTTTTACCTCATTTCAGTTTAATTCAACATTCACATCTTCTGCTCTGAGATGTTCAGAGGCTCAAATCTATTATCTTATCATTTTGATTCCTTCACTTTATTCAATATGATTCAAGCAGTGTATCTCAGTCATCCTAATATAGTAGCTCAATTATCTGTATTGTTATGCGGGTGTTGCAGAGCAGTCAAAGCTTCCTGCAGATTTATTGCAAAAATATTTATCCATTATTTTAATGATGAGATGTAATGGCTCTGTGAGACTCGTTTGTTTGAATGCACCTGGAAGCTGTCTCAAGCAAGAATCTGAGGAGAATTTAATTCAGTGTGCCTCATGTTTACAAAAGGTGAAGATTAAATTTCCAAAATCCAACACGGCAGCCATTCCTCGTTGGCTGTGGAGAAGGAAAATGGGTTCTAATGAAATTGCACTCTGTTTTTAAAAGCATATCTGCCCAATGGGCAAAGCCATGGGTTGAACCAGATCAGGCTGTATGGAGCTTATTAGTTGTGTGTCCTGTGTGTGGAATCCATTCATCCTAAGACTGCAAGACTATAATGCTAAATGGCTATATTGACCTTAAATTACCAGGAGAGAACATGTAGCTGTCTCAGGGTGTCCTGCCATGACTGTCCTTCCTCCTTAGCACCTCTTGCCCCCCTCCCCACCAGTAAAGGTGCCTGTAAAAAAAAAGAAAGGGGGGACTTGCTTGCCTTTACCTTCTGATGAACTGTACTTTTTTATTTGTAGAATGTTATGTGTTAATGGTGCAGTAGATATGGGTAGATGTATCCTGAGTTAATTTTGTGAGCTGAGGATTATCACCTCATCAAGGTTGGCTGTTACAATACTATTACCATCAGTTTCCCCCCGGACATGAACTGCCATGATCCAGCTGTTTTTCCATAAAATACAGTAGTATGCCATTTACTGTTATAAAATCACTGATTAAATAGTGCCGTGTGTGTATGTGCCGTTATTTGCATTTTAAAATTGCTAGTTCTTTTATGTAGAATTATTTTAGCAGAGGGTCGATTGAACCTGAAATTATGTATAAGTAATTACATTTTTAATGCAGTGATGATTCTAGTTACATCTTAAGAGTGGCACTTGTGGAGAGAAGCTTTGAGTAAAATGCAATGTTCCCTTTGTGTTCTGAATGTAAATTAAATACCAAGCGAATGAACAAATCGTGCTGTATATTAATGGTACTGCAGCCAAAATGCTCATGAGGCCATACTGAGGAGATATTTACTGTTACTGATTCTAATAGGCAGTAAAAATAGAGTTCACAAGGTGATGATACTGAAATACATTCCATAATAAAGGTTTTCCATAATCTTAGAAAACTAACTGTACATGGAAACCTAGTCATTGTTAGAATCTATTGTCCTAAAATGTCATGTGTTCAAAGCAACCTTTCCTCTCCTCCTCTCCTTCCCAAATACTGGCAAGAGTTTTACAGCAAAGGCACTGTGATTATGTTTTTAGTTGACATGATGTCTGTGTTGTTTCATTCTGCTGTACATATTAATGCTCATTTCTGGTGTCTATGTGGTCCTCCTAGTACCCGGTTTTGTTGAGTTATCAGACTATGACTCGATATCCATTTCCATTGTTCTGTGAAACGATGCTTTGCAGTATTCCGCAGTATCCTTTGATTTGCAGGCCAACTGTTTGTCGCATACTGATGAAGTTTTTCCCATTCTTTTTCCTCCCTAATTATGATTAAAATCTAAGTGCTCCTGCTACGATTGAAACAGAATTTTTAATAAGTATGGCTGGGGATTGGAGATGAGGAAATTTTTAAAGTTTTATTATTGATGATGCAATCATGAAATAAGGAAAATCAAGATGCTTATGAATCTGTTTAAATGTATTCATTTGTTGTTTACTTTTTTTTAGCAGAAAATTATTTTGCAGTGCACCATGTTAAAAATGCATGTTGTGTTTAGCTTTGTGCTTCATCCACGTTAATCTGTTTATTTCATTTTCATTTAATCTGCGGAGCTGTAAGTCCGGCAGTGTTTGTTTTTCTATTGTGGGGAAGAGCCATGGAACTCTGACAAAATCATTTAGTCTTTTTAAGCTGTGTTAGACATATTAGTTAATAAACTCCTGCCTGAGAGGGTTGTTCGGGAAATCGGTACTGACCCAGTTTTGGCTGTTCTGGTACTACATACAGTCTGCTGCACTGATGCATCTTATTACACCTGTACACAATACTGCCTGGCCCAATTTCAGGTCTACCAGTGTGCACTTTCTGATAATGGTACTGCCATCACCACTGAGGCCTTGGATTTCCATCTTTTTCAGTGTTACTGGCTGAACACCCTACCGCCAAACAAGGCAACAGAGGCTGAAATATGTATTCCTTCGTTTTTCATTTAAGCACTTGGCACATGCAGCCGGATCTGTGACTCATTCTGAATGATTCTGAGGCACCGGCTCCTCAGTTCCGATTCGAAGATGGTACACTGGCTGCATTGAAATAGCTCATAAACGAGGAAAACAAACCCTATTGACTTTCATCACTTCTTAATGTGCTTATGCTGCTGCCTGGTACAAAAAATGTTCTGAAGTTTTCATTCCTTCTGACAGTTGAGTAACTGTGCTGAACCCCAAGGCAAGAGGGTATCTGAAACAATGGACTAACACATGCTCAATCAACAAATGACCAGCACTGGGTCTAATTACATTGTTCATCAACTCTGCAGACAAGTGATCGTCTGAAGAAGGATGTATAGGGCAAAATGAAATACATATGAAAATTTGATTACATTTCTCTGCAGCAGGTACAAAAATAAACTAACTTGGTTAACAGAATGATTTATTACCTATTACTGTGCATATTAGCAATAGATGGCTTTTTCATGATTGGGTAATTGAGTGACATACAGTTATGAAGTCGTCAAAGATTAAATTTATGTAGCTTGAATTTAGTATTAGTGGGGATGCAAAGAACTGCCTTTAAATAAACAAAAAGGGCTGGAAGTTGTTCATCCCATCTAAGCTAGTCTTTGGTCACTGACATTGTAGGCCTCCTCATTGTTAAAACAGCAGCAGTCCACAGCCCCAGAAATCCTCTTATTTCTTATACTATTAAGGCTATGGTAGTAAGTCCTTATGCAGGAGGTATATCTGATATTGAACAATACTGGTGCCTCAATGGAAGATTAGGGACTAATTCAGGGTTAAAAATGCATTGGCTGGGGATTACCCATGTCCAAGGTTAAGGATGCATTTCTTAATATTGACCAGGTTTGGGATTAATAATGCACAATTCACCAATGACCTGGTCCAGGATAAGTAATGCATGAGTTAGTTAGTTAGTAGTAAATTAGTTTTGGTCGGGTACAGGACAAAGGATTCAGGTCTCAGCATTCACCAGACATCGGCTATTGCTACGATTACTAACCCCACAGAATGAACCAAGTCCAGACTCATCCCTAACAGCCATCTCTGTACGGCGGGGGGGCTGTTGCTACAAAGTTGAAAGCATCGTTAATCAGAAATGCATTTCTCTGGTTGTGCTGCCTTGTACAGTATATTTGACATAAATGACAATTAAAGGTCACCAGAGATGAAAGGTAGGATTTTCTTTTTCTTTCCCAGGGGGAGATTGGCATTTGGATAAGGTGTCGGCAGTGCCCACAGTTCAGAAAAGAGGCAGCAGAAGTCAGTGGTGACACCATCTGCTTGCCCTGGCTGTGAATTCCTGTCATGAGCTATCCTTGGGTGAAAACCATTACTGTGAAATTACCTTCAGCAGTGGCTGTTCTGTGTATTTTATCATCCCAACTTTCATCCAGTGTGCGCAGTCTCCATCTGAACTCGAGTTATCTGGACTAGAGTGATGTAATTCCATTGAACATTGGCATCAACCAAGTTGGGATTGGTCTCATTTGCACCAGTAATCATTGGCTGCTGGACTATGGTGGATAGATTGCCTGGACCTCTCAGACAATAGAAGACAATAGGGCATTAAGGCGGCCTTTCTCCAATGGTCGTCTACTCTAGAGAGACAGAATACATCCTGAGCATAGGTATTAGTCTAATAAGCTAAGTTTGCTGATATTACTTTACAGGAATCTGCCTGTTTATTTTGGGTTTTCTGAGGAAGTTGGTGTCATTTGCTAACTGGTAGCAGCCCATCTTACCAATCATTTGACTTGCCAAATATTCAGTATTGTGCTCCGGAGACATGTTAGTCTTGCCCTGACCTGATCTAACCACAGCCACCAACACCATGGCGAATTCTGACAAACGTTTTGATCAAAATGCAATTTTGACCAAGGACGTGGTATTTTAAAATGTATCCTACATGATTTTTTTTTTTTTCCCTCAATCAAAACTTTTTTCCATGGACACAGGTGAGTCTTGCCGCGGGCATATTTGTCGATGGACAGACAGGTTGACGATCCATGTTCTTCACTTCATAAACATTACTGAAATAATATGCAGAAGCTCGCCTGATTTTATCTTTGGCCTTTGTTGTTCTCCCTTCCCTGTCCTCAGTTAAAACCCATGAGTTTGTCTGTGCATACGTAAGAGTCTTCGCTAGCTATTGCCCAAGTGCTACCTGCAGAGGAAGTGATGTCACGTGTAGCTTCTGTAAACAGCAGATGGACCTTAGCTATGGGAGGCCTTCTGAGCTGGTACCAAACCCTGAGGCGGAACGGGAGCAAATCTATGGGCACGGGAGATGCCGGAGGCGGCACTCGCACCGCAGACAGTTGGCATCGAGCCGATGCTGGCATTCCTTCATGTGACGCTTGACCCCACCCTGCTTTGCAATGCCCAGCACAACCCCTCACACCAGCAGTGTGCAGGAATCTTCAGTGTTTAGGGGAGCCCGAGACCTGCAATGTTTTCCTGCTAGATGAGCAGTTTACTGAAATTTTTCAGTAATGTACTTTCACGTATTTAAATTTCTGCAAATTTTGTCCAACAGTTTCATTGACCATGTCCATGGAAGCTCATGTGGTTATCTGTGATATTTTAAGATTGTTGTTTGTTATTAAAAGAATGGACTGAGCTTGCTCCAGCATAGACAGGGTTCCCTCTTTGCACTTCATCGGGGTTCGTTTTGGCTGCAGTTCCTGCTTCAGGTTGTGGGACGTATGGATGACTTGGTGTTTTCGGTCTATTGGTTTGGCTGCTTTGTCACAACAGAGCGTAAAGCCCATCTTTAATTAAGCTCCCATTCCACAGAAAATCTGTATGTGAGATTGCGGGTGACAGGGATGAGAAGTAATAGTTTTTACTTCAATAGTACTCCTGAGTGATATGATTGAGATGCTGTCTGATACTCTCTGTAAACCTTTTTTAACAGCAGTCCAAAAGGAAGATTAAAAAGAGTAAAGGATTTGTGGCAGATGAAAAACTGTTTTATGGTCATTTTAAGTTAAGCTGTGAAGATGATTGCCTCTGGGAATTCTTACCACCTCCAGTCATCAGCAGATGTCTTCGAATTGACTTTTTTGGTCACAGCTGGACTATGTTGGCCACCATGACTCACCAGGAAAGAGCTCCCTGCTTGAAGCTGGTTGCAATGAGTCCGGAGCTTCGGACTGCTACAGAAGTTTTTAATTTAGTTTAAGGTAGCTCAGAGTATAGAGCTGTAGCCTCACACCCCCAGGGTTGTGGGTTTGATTCCTGTCCCATGTGATGTATGCAGTTTACATGTTATCCCTTTGTTTGTATGTGGGCATGGTCTGTGATGGACTGGCATCTTGTCCAGGATGTTCTTGCTTGCTGTTCTAGGATAGGCTCCATGGAAAATAGTTTGATGGAAGAAAAAGATTCGGATAACTTTCTGGCCTATTCTTTTGTGGGTCCAGCAGTCATGCCTTTGGACAGTAGCTGTGGAATGGGCCTCTGGCTTGGAGTCATAATCCCATTGTATGGATTGTTGCTGGATAAAATCATTAGTTGTCATTTAATGAGAAGCTGAGGCAAAGATGTTTTCAGCTTTGCCCATTGCCCATGAAGTCACTACTTCAAATAGGAGGTATGAATCAGTGTAAGATACAGATGGAAGCCCTCACAGGCAGCAGCTGCCAATGTAGCCAACATCTAGGAGGTACTTTAGCCCCTTACTTCATGTCCAACATGGACAGGTAGCTGTGTGCAGTGTTCTACAGGTCACATGATGATTTTCTGGTTTTAGCTCCTCCCACACAGGTATAGCCACGCTGAGCACTAAGGGGGCATAATTTTTACTGTTGTCATTGGCAAAAATGTTTTCTCACAGCTTGAAAAACTGAAGCCTTGATGATGCTAATGTGAAATGCACAGCTTTTTATTAAAAAGTGGCAATTTGTTTTTAATGCATTTCCAACCATCCGTATTCTAACCTCTTGTATGGTATGGAATCATTTTTAAAGTACATTTTCAGTTTAAGATGTAGTGTTTTTAATATAGTGTAGCGCTGGTGAGAGCTGCGCATCCCAGCATCCCTTGCAAGCGGTCATGTATATTGCTCTGTATTCATGTCTTGTAAATAGCCCTTGTTATATGGCTGTTGTTTATGGTTACATTTCCTTATTGTCACGCGTCTGTTTGCCCGTATTTTGTGTGTGCCCTGTCCGATCCTTGCGTGTTCTTAGTTTGTGTGAATCTTCCACCGTGTGTGCACCTTACAGTTTGGCGTCTGACCACATTATGTTTCCGCTATATGTATTTGGGTTTAGTGCTTATTGAGTGCCTGTTAAAGTCATGTTTAGGACTGGAATCGCTGCTCTTGTGATCTCTCTGTCTGCCTGGTGCTACACTGGTGTCAGAAGTGGGATCCCGGAAGCGATCTGACTGACGCAGCTGGAGCGGGCACTTATCAAGATCATCAGGCAAGCCTGCTCCAGTCTCGTGGTCCTCGAGGCAGCGGTCAAGCAGCAAAGCAGAAGAGGGGGCAGTGTCCGGGAGGAGACATCTGGGATGGAGGCGCTCACCTGTTGGGGCTGCGGCAAGAGGGGGCACCGGCTACACTGTTGCCTGGAAGACTCCCCCAATCCCGCCATGGGACGAGCTAGGAGCGGCACAGTGACAAAAGTGCCACCCTGTCCTCCGGGAGTGCCCCAGACGTGTGTGGCGTGACCTCAAGCCGCTCCTGCAAGCCCGCCAGACCTTTGTCCGAGACGACACCAGTGAACGATTAAGGCGGGCACCTTGGCGGACTCTGCCCGCTCACTGGACGTCAAGTGCTCTCCGCTCATCAGCTGCGAAGAGCCACAGCGCATCCCCAGCTGCGAGCATGAGCAGTAGAAGCAGCAGGCAGAGGCTGCTCTACTCAAGGTGAGGAGGCATGCCACAGCTGGGAGGCCCAGCTAGCTAAGGAGCGCCATGAACTGGATGAGCAGTGACAGCGGGACCAGCAGGACTGGGAGTGGCTGCGGGAGTCTGCGGAGCAGGAGTGGCAGGAGCTGGAGCAGCTACACAGTGAGTTGGCTAGCTGGGAGAAGGAGTGCGATCGCCGGAATCGTGTGGCCTAGGCAGGGGAGGGCGCATTGCGTGGCCGCAAAACGGCACTGCTCGACATGGAAGAGGCTTGGAGGCCCAGTTGGCTCAGAAGCACTGCAAGCTGCAAGAGGTGGAGACCGCGTTGTATAGCTGGGAGGAGGTATGCCATGCTTTGGAGGCCCAGCTGGCCCAGGAGCGTGGCGAGCTGGTGGCCCAACAGGAGCAGTTCAAGTGACAGGGGCTGTGCAGTGGACCCCTGGGACTTGCTTCTGAACTGAGGTGGGGACTGGGGGTGGTGGTTGCCAGGATGGTCGACCTTTGAGGGGGGAATAGTGCAGCGCCGGTGAGAGCTGCGCATCCTGGCATGCCTCGCAAGCTATCATGTATATAGCCCTGTATCTGTGTCTTGGAAATAGCCCTTGTTATATAGTTGTTTTTTATGTTTACATTTCCCCATTGTCACGCGTGTGTGTGTCCAGTCCGATCCTCGCATGTTCTCAGCTTGTGTAAATCTCCCACCGTGTGTGCACCTTCTCACCATCTGACCACCTTGTGTTTCCACTGTATGGATTTGGGTTTGGTGCTCGTTGAGTGCCTGTTATAGTCTTGTTTAGGGCTAGAATAATGAGCACGTTCCACCACGGCAAGCAAGTCTCCTTGTTCTTTGCTGCTCTCACAATATCTCGGTTTGCCCAGTGCTATGTATTAATGCACAATTAGAATCCATCTTTTGCTTTGCAGTAATAATCATGTGTGTGATCATGTATATATATTACATTGTGGGGTGCATGTGCGTGCACATATGTGTGTGTGCGTGTGCGTGTGTATGTGTGTGTGAGCAAGCATGTGCATGCACACATATATGCTTGTTTGTGTGTGTGTGTGTGTGTGTGTGTGTGTGTGTGTGTGTGTGTGTGTGTGGGTGGGGGGGGGGGG
>JAODLC010000007.1:8562816-8586869 GCA_026781145.1 Hippopotamyrus pictus
GGGGGGGGTTCCTGTAGCTGCAGCCTATCCCCCCATCAGATCTACCCGAGACACTCATACCGACATGGTTCCCCTCCAGCGGGGGCCGGGAGATAATGGCGACGGCCCATCTGTCTGGGATGCAGCCGTCGACCTCCCTTCGAAACAGCTGCCCTCTTTGTGTTTGCCCGTTAATTAAGATGCACTCGATCCTCTTCTCCGCAGCCCATTAATGGGGGGGGCAGTAGTCTGTAGGGATGGCATGACTTTGCCCCCATGTGCAAGACCCACTGCCCAGCTCCCCTTGCTCAGCTGGCAGCTTAATGGGTTCATCCTCGAAGGTAATTATAAGGCCTGGATTACGAGCTGCGTGGCTCTACCAATCACAGCAGAAGGGTGGTGATGAGCATCGTTTTAAACCCCCTTCAAATTATAAATTAAATGATACCTATTCCTGAAAATGTCTCTTAATTATTTAAACACCTTTAATGACTTTTATACGAGTGTGTGTATAAATATATAATTTTAAGATATATACATTTTAATATATTAGCCCACAACTTGAATATATATTATTACAATAATTCTAGAAATATTATAACAACATGCCGGATGACCCAGTGGGCGGCACCATCGCCTCACAGCTCTGGGGTTCTGCGATTGTGGGTTTTCAGGTTCTGTCTGTGATGCACATTTCTTCCACCGGTTCCCGTTTCCTTCCGGCATCCAAGAACGCGGTGGTAGGTGAAGAGATGCTTTATCTAAATTTCAGTATCAAATTTCAATATTGCGTGAACATGTGTGACACAGGTAAGACGTCATGCAGGATGTCACGATAAAGAAAATACTGCAGTGTTAAGACGATGCTGTGGAGAGGCCGCAGGCTCCCTCAGGTAGCGGAGAACCCAAATTCTCTATGCTAGTAGTTAATTTGTTATTTGGCCATTTGTCTAGATAATGACAGTATTTAGTTTGATCTTAAGACAGCTGCCATTTAGTTGGCTTTTTAAATCTCGGGTATGAAGTCCTCACCTTTTCTGCTGTTCTAGTGCTTGAGTGGCTTGTGCTTTTTTAATTTAATTTTATTTTTTCCCGCTTCAAGATTATGCTCTATTTGCTGTGATGTTTAGTTCATTTTGGTGCCGGAGCTCAGTCAGCATTCCTGCTGCTCCAGGAGCGTTAGGAAGCTCAGAGGATCTGCTATGTCAGGGCTCCATGTCTTTTATCCCAGGCAACCATTCAGATGCAAGAGCTGGGAGTTTAGTGCCCGCAAGGCGGACCTGGCATTCCTCCGGCACCAATTCCACTGAGGACAGAAACCTTGAGTGGCTGGGAGGTGCCACTGCGTGTTGGGCACTGCTGTCTGCCAGCTTCCTGGGCAGAGAGGTAGTGCTCCTATCGCAGACAGTGTGGTACCTGCAGTGTATTATAAAAGCTTGCAGGCTGCCAGGTCATTTACTGGAAGAAGGTTTACACGACCTTTGTGTCTGAGTACAGGGGGAGCTTTATACCGACCTGGAAACAACCAAACCACTAAAGTTCATAGAGGAGGTTTAGTCTGTGGAAAGTAATTAAAATAAACTCATTTGTTAACTTCTGGTCCTTCCCATAATACCAGGTCTCTCATCTCATACCTGTACGAGTGATTTCTGTTTGCTGTAATGAGAACGGAATTCAATGTCTTAAATAATAGTTGTGATTTATATGAGATGGAGCTGAGACTGGTACTGCATTTGCTCTATTAGTGGTTCAACAAGCCCCCATGTATTTGGGGATATTTTATTCCATATCTGCTGCAGCTTTGTTTGAGCAAACAGTTCAAATTCCACTAAGTTCAATGGTCAGATGTGTTGTATATTTTTTATGTTATTAGTGAGATGTAAATACCGGTAAAGGTCTAGTTCCAGAGTGATTGGTTGCACAATTACCAGTCAAATTGTATGTTTTTTAGCATTGTTGTTAAGACTTGCTGAGTATTTTGCTGCCCAGACATGTGGCTGTGGCATCCCCACACAGGTCACGGTGAATGATTGGCTATCTGTTGGTCAAGTATGTGATAGTAAAGGCCTCACGGGTTAAGGCTGAGGGACTGGCTGTTACTGAGGATTTTTTTAGGAGCAGTATTTTATCTGCAATGCAGCAACATCGCAAGCTCTGCCAGTGTTGGGAGACTTCTGAGGTTGATACGGAACATCATGGAAAAGCAATTACCAAACCTCAGCAGTCTGTCCTTAGTTGGATTCTCCCTTCCACACCAACAGAATTTTTCACCCCTTTTTTTGACATCTTCCAACAGGTCACCTGTTCTGAATGTATGTGTTTCCACCAGATTAATTTGTTGTGCTGTAAACAGAAAGGTTGTGGCCTGCAGTGTGCCGTTTCTTGAGTCAGCACTGATGATAGAGACCTTGGCATTAGGATTATTAGCCTTTTTACCTGGTTATTGACATCTGACCTTTTAAAATGCCTCTGCAGTGTTTTCACACGTCAGACATAGATATGCCTCTAATGTAAACTGCACTTCCTAGCAAAAGGAATGAACAAATAAAAAGAAACTTTCTTTGTGCCAAACATGTTATACTAATAATTACTTTGAGAATAATGTAGTAAGTTTGTCAATCTTCATTCTCTTTCAATCTCACTACACCATTGACTAGGTGAAGTCTTATCTTTCCAGGTGGTGATGTCACCCTGGTGTCTGGGGGTTCACGACTCAAGTTCCACGTTCTGCCCTGCAGTTCAGCTCTGTCTCAGCCTGCACTATAGCGCCTGACGGTCATGTGCCATCCAACCACACCTCCCCAGCCGTTTGGGTGTGTCAGATTGTGCATCGGGCTGAAACTGTTCGGTAGTATAGGTTGCCCATTAGTTGTGAATGACAGTGGCACAAGGCAATGGTTTATAGCATGAATGCCTTGCGTGTAATTGGGTTTGTTCGCACTAGAGTGGTTGGAGTGTTTTCTGAAGTGCTCAGGCTCTCTGGGAAATTGCTTTTGACCCGATTTGTTTAAAGTCAGTCGATTACCTCACAGGTACACCCTAAATGCTAATACAACCCTAAATAATGTTTATATTCACGGACCTAACAGTGCATAAGCTTTCTTTCAGTACGAGGTAAACTGAAAATTTAAATTGAAGGGCCTTTTGTCATTATGTTCCTTTGTGTGGTTAATGATCGTGAGCTGGCTGTAGGATTTATAAATAAAATAAGAGGTAAACAGGATTTTCCTCATTTCTGTGTCTCTGTCCCCCCGCCACTGTGTCCTGTAAAGAGAGTGCCACCAGAAGGGACGGGAACGCTCAGTGATCCTCAGTGTCTGCAGGATGAGGGTTAGGCCCTAATCTCCGTGTGTGTCTGCATATCTACCAAATGATAAAAGGATGTCGTCGTCGTCTTTGGACAGACTCCTTATAAGAGATCCTCCTTATAAACACCTCCTCTCTTGCCCAGCAGGGGGTGTGCAGAGGCTGTCTGAGAGAGAGAGCGCGAACCAAGGATGAAGAGAGGCAGAGCAATGCAGTTTTGCCTATATGGAAGAGAATTAGTAATATTTTGTGGCGTTGGTTAATATTTTTATATCGCAGGAAAAATAGAGAAATGGGAGTGAATTCCAAAAGGACACCAACAGCATTTGAAATGACACGAAGCAGCTTTAGGTACAGCATTTAACTTGAACATTTTTACTCTTTGTATGAATGGCTGTAAGGACGTACTTGTGGAAATGAACTGATAATGTTACTGGTTTTGTCTTAGCTTGACCACACATGCTAAACGAGCTGGAGAAGCCCAGGAGCCTCTGTTGCACACGAGGCCAATTTGAATGTCAGCTCACACTCATATAATCAGATCTGAGTGAGACGCGTAATTGGATGATTTGGTGAATTAAAAGGCTGAGCCCCTGACCGGCAGGCTGGCACTCACCGGGCTCCGCTGCTCCCCACAGAGCGCTGTCTCACTCTGCCGGGCGAAGGCACAGGGTCGCTTTCTGCTGATGCACAGCGCGGCGGGAATGGGGGGGGGTAGGGGGGGCCTCTCCCGCCACCAGGGGCAGGTCTGTTCAGTCAGCGCCATCGCCAGCTCAGCCCCTTTAAAGCGAGCAGCAGCCTCTCGCCTCATCCCAGACTCCGCGCACACTGCCACGGCGCGGCTCCCAGGCAGACAGGAGATCCTGCTCAAGTGGGCAGGGGGGGGGGGTCGGGGAATCCAGCTCAGCCTGCTGCTGTCAGTGAGACACAGCACAGACAGGGGGCAGCTCCGACCTGCGAAGAAGGCTATCGTTTTTATACGTTTCTTAGAGATCGCACAGGTCGGCAGAGGAAGGCGATGGAATCCGGAGAGCAGTGCAGAAGCGGCTGCAGACTGACTGAGAGCTTAATCGCACCTGAGTTCAGTCATTAAGCGGCGGTGGCGGCGGCTCTACGGCGAGGCTCTGCTGATCCCGTCTCCGGCTGAATGGGAAGTCTCCTGGGCTCACTTTGCTGTTGCATCGTGCAGCACTGAAGCAGGACAGTAAATGGCAGCAGCTCTTGCCGATGGGTGATCTTACTTTGATATACATTTCAGCCGGACTCTCAGAAGCAGGTATGTCCCTGACTCTTAATTGTGCGTGCTTTCTGCTTAGGGTTTTACTGACGCTTCTGCGTCATTGAAGTTGCTTAACTGTTTCCCCGCACCGTGCTTGGTTTTCTTGCGTGTCTGTCCTTCGCTCAGAGGGATGCTGTTTCAGTGCCAGTGACCTCCTGCACGTTTCACACGGGGCAAATGGGGAGATGAGATGTGGCCAGTGCCTCGAAACGAGCCACCGGCTGCGCTGCGCTTAGCGTGTAATGCGGGACCTTCCCCGGCAGTGAGCGCTCGCAGCCACGCTGTGAGTGCCCCCCCCCAACCCCGCTTCTAGGAGGTTCTGGGCTTCAGTAATTCATCAATCTAAGTCAAATCTTGCGACCATGCAAGGCATAGTGATGTTGAACCCATGGGAATTAATGTCCATTTACTTCATACATATTCAAAAAGCCCACCACCACCCTCTGATATTTTATGTTACTTAGTTCTATTATTCCCAGGCAAACAATTGCAATGGATGTCAAACCTCCCAACCTGAACCACCAAAACAACTGGAGGCAAAAACGGCCAATGGACACAAAATTAGCAGTCATGTGACATTACAGCCCAACCTCCAGCTACATGCTGTAATTATGGGAGTGGTCAAATCCATTATTCATGCTATGTGTTGAGGACGCCCTCATATACAAATTTACCCATTGGCTGGGATTTAGTGAGCAAACTTTCTCTAGCTCTCGAATGCATTTTCGTAAATACAACTTTTATGATGCCCTGAGGACATATAAATGTTTTACTTTGTTCTCTTTTGTCTCCATATATAATTTTGATTCTGGATCTTCAGAGATTTAATCCCATTTATGGAACTCAATAAATAATGCATTTATTTTGCTGGTAAAATGAAAATTCCTGTTCTAGTTTACAATGAAATTCTCTTTTACAGTATGTTGAGTGTGTTTTGTAAAACTTTTGTAAAGCTGCAGTTTTCACAGGCATTGAGAATGCTCACAAGCTCTTTTAGTCACATCTCTTTGCAATTTTTCTCTCGAGTCTTTTTCAGGGGGTTAATTACTGTAAGCATTCTAAATTCTTTAAGCAGTAACTAAACAAGATTATCATCATCTACAGCTTAAGTATTGTAGATCTCTAATGGAAATCGGTGTCACACCACCTTGTGTGTTTGCACACAGGAGCTGTGATGTGGGCAATGAGAGATCATTCTGTGTGGATCTGTAAATCAGTTGTGGGGTTCATCACTGAAAGCAGTATAGGAGGTAGCGTGTGATTGGTAGGAACCGGCAGCTGGGCTCTTAATGTTCTTCTGTAACCCGTCCGCTTTGCCATCAGCCTTGCCAGTCTCTGCTTCGGCCATTTGTATCGCTTTCAAAACATGTTAAGTGACAGTTGCCCCTAAAATGACACACCACTGAGCTAGTGTTAAAGGGAAAGAACACGTTCTTGGAAAGTCAGTTTTTATTTGCAGTCTCTCTATTCTAGAATAACTTTTGGAATACAAAAAAGCAATATTTCACACATGTATGTGTGGATCTTTTCCCGACATTTAAAAATGTAAGTTTAATATTATGTTATATGTTGCACTGTTTATGGTTCTCGTATATGATCGCTGTCAAATGATTCCTGTAACCTTAGAGCGAATTAGATTGAGCTGTCAAATTACAGTGGGCAGTCAGCATTCCATTACTCTGCCTAAAAATCCATATTGAAACATATTTGCAGTGTTCAGTCTTGTGGTATTGAACCCTGCGTCTAAAATGATCATTTTAGCCAGCAATCATAATTCAGCCAGGGACACCATTGTGTTGAGAATTGCGCCTAAGTCAGAACAGATGCTTAGACCGTTCATGCAAACACCGGCTTATAATCCCTTCAAAAGTAGCATACAGTTCATTCATACTTTCAAACCTGTAGTGTGTATGAAAATATGCCTGTTGATACCTTAACTTTGGCACAAAGGTGATTCATATTTTTGAGTTTATGTGTGTGAGAAATACTGCCCCCCCCCTCCCCAGTATCTTGAATCATGGTTTAACAACCAGATGCCTCTGGCTATAGGTGTAATTCCTGTAATTTTGTGGTCTGTTTTTCTGCTTCCTCCATCATCCCTTAAACTTGATCGTGTGTCTGGGCTAAACCACAAAAGGGTTAACATGGAACCTCCAAGGTTTCCTCGGAAATTTTACTGTGCTAAACACCATAACGAGTGAATTCATGCTCTAGACCAGGGGTCTCAAACTCCAGTCCTGGAGGGCCGCAGCCCTGTGTAGCTTTAGTTCTTTTCCCCTTCCACCACAAATGATTCAGCTCAAGAGCTGTGTGGTAATTAGCACAAGGAGTTGAATCAGGTGTGTTAAACGAGGGTGAACCGAAAACTGTGTAGGGCTCCGGCCCTCCAGGACTGGAGTTTGAGACCACTGCTCTAGACACTCAATATCCTCTATGGAGTTAGTCTGTTACTTCCCTGTTAACGTCACTCATTTGCCTTGTTTAAAACTGAATTATGTACATGAAGGCATCTGTGTTGATGATATGAAACAATGTGTTAATGTATTGCTGTCAGGTATTCTTTTAATTAATGTTTTTCTTTTAGAGCAATGCCATAAACCATGAGGAAAGCAAGTGGATTTCACGATGTTTCACACCCTCCTGTTGGATGTACAATCTTTGCAGTTTGGCTTCATCATATTTAAAAAAAAAACACACGCAACACATTTTCATCCTTTTGCTCAGGGTTGACTTCTGAAGTGTTTGTGGATTTGTGTGTGTTTGCTGCTGGATTCCCTACCTTTTCAGCTTTATCACATTTTAAACATTGATATTCCTCTCCATGGTTTCTGCCCTATTCAAGAGCCTGACGTCCTACATTGTAAATATTTCCAAAGGAATGTTTACAAAGAAACTGGCTAATCCCACAAAGAAGAAAGAGAGCAGTGACCCTAAAAAGGATCAAAAATCCCAAACCCCAGACACCCCAAGGAATCCGACACTTTCCACAACTCTAAAGACTACAGTGAAAAAAATTTCTCAGTGTCCCTCAGCTCGCAATATATCGCTTGAAGAAGACAGTCATAAAAACAACTGCTCATCACTCTCTCCAACGTTCAGTTACCGTGTAGCGATAGCTAACGGACTCCAAAAAAGTGCTCTTTTGGTTAACAATAATGAAGGTCTCCTTCAAGAGGTCTTATCCACTGAAAGCAGTTATTCTGACTCTCTGAGTGAAGGTAAATATATCCAGATATTTGATGAACACAAAGCTTTTACTATGCCAATAAGAAGGAACAGGAAAAGCCTGACCAGTCTGGCACCCTCCGATGGAAGTTCTGAGGGTGAGCGTGTGGAGCGCACCAGTCTGCATACACTACGCCTGGGAGCTTTGCGGAAGCTAAGGAAGTGGAAGAAGAGCCAGGAGTATGTTTCTTCGGACGCAGATGCAAGTACCTGGCGGAAAACTCTGGGCATCCGGAGCAAGTCCCTGGACCGGGCTGGGAGGCAGCAAAAAACCAGCTCGCTAGAACCTGGATCCAGTTCCACAGGTTGCATCAGTCAGACACATGATGTCATGGAAATGATCTTCAAAGAGCTGCAGGGAATCAGTCAGATTGAATCAGAACTGTCAGAGCTGCGAGGTCATGTCAATGCACTGAAGAATTCTATCGATGAGATTTCCAGCAGCGTGGAAGTGGTGCAGAGCGAGATCGAGCAGCTGCGTTCGGGCTTCGTGCAGTCCCGGCGTGAGACGCGTGATATACATGACTACATAAAACAGATAAGCCAACAAGACAGCAAAGCGACTCTCAGGTTTCTGAATGTCCCAGAGGATGAGCTGGAAAACACAGAGGATCTCATTTACCAGATTTTCAAGGAGAAAATGGGTTTCACTGAAGTGCACAAGATGCCCAAAATTGACATCGCCCATCGATTAGGGCAACAGAGGGAATGTTCGAATGCCAAGCCCCGTCCCATTATTGTTATCTTTTCCACCCCCCAAGACCGAGATTTAGCTTTAAAAAAATGTTACAAACTTAAAGGCACAGGTATTTCTGTATCTACTGATAGCCTTAGTCATGAAAAGGATAGGAAAGAGAAAGGAATGACCTCCTCGCAAACATATGAGAGCATGGACATCAATGTTTGTACGAAAGACAAAAATGACCTTGATGACTGGGACTCAATGGACAGTGACAGAGAGTTAGAGGCTGACTTAAATAGGAATGTATATGAAATTTTGTCTAAGGCCACGCACAAAAGTAAATCTGACCCAATTAAATCCCATGAAAGTCACAACAGGGCTAGTGATGGCATTGCATGTTCAGGAGCAGTCCATTATGCTGAGGACACTTATCAATCAATCGAATATGAAGATCAAGACAAGCAAGAAAAGCCTTATTACTCAGATTTAACCCCCGCATGGCTTTCCCAAAGTGAGTACTCAACTCCTAAGCTGAGTCACTCTGAGTCAGACTGTTCAAAGCTGTGTCAGTCCTACTCTGAGGATTTCTCTGAAAACCAGTACATAGGCCGGACCAATGGCTACTCTTTATTGTCATCTTCAGATCAGGAGTTGTGGCAGAGAAAGCAGGAAGACATGGCTTCCACGTGGTGTCCAACCCCACCTAGTCAGTCACTTAGTCAGGAAAATCAACCCTTTGTGGAATCAAATGAACCAGAGACCACAGAGACTGTCGATAGCGGCGTGAGCAATGGGCTGGTATGTGTGTCAGGTGACAGGAGCCACTACAGTGGTTCCCAGCTGTCTCTGCAGGGTGACCTGTCTCCTTGGAAGGACTGGCACCATTTGGAACAAGGTGCAGATTCGGGCTTTGATGCCTCAACAGAACAGAACCTAGTGTCGGAGGTCAGCAGTCCCTTTGACCCCACAGCTAATCCCGGGTTTCCCGAGAACATCATAAAATGCCAAGAAGTAGACTTACAGTTTGAGGGCGAAAACTACATGACCCTAGACAGTACCCCTTCTACATGCCCAGGTCTGGAGAGTGAAACGGCCAGTCAGCCTGATGCCCAAAGTGATCCAGAGCTCAACGGCAGCCATTTTTATCAGAACCAGACAAAGTCCTCAACCATGTATCGCAGTCAGAGTGAGATCACAAGTGAGAAATCTGAGGAGGTGCCTAAATCCTGGCATAGCCGACTTAGCATCGATCTCACTGACAAAACGTTCAGTTTCCCAACATTTGGATCAACTTTGCAGCGAGCCAGATCTGCCCTGGAGGTTGTCTGGAACAAAAGCTCCCAGAGCACGAGTATGCCAGTGGCACCCTCCTCTAGCTCGACTGCTGCTATGGCTACAGAGGAACCTGTCAATTCCACATTCATGGGCGGATTCAGGACTCTGTCTCAATCCACTGTCAATGACTCAAGCACAACAATCGATTCAGACGTGTACACTGAGCCCTTCTACTACAAGGCTGAAGAGGAGGAGTGTGTCGAGCCCACTGTAGACAATGAAACCCATTACGTTGAGGTCATGGAGCAAGTGCTTGCCAATCTGGAGAATCGTACGAACACCAACGAGCCCGAAGAACAGTACCAGGACTACAGGCTTCCAGAGGAAGGGACCTATGTGTTGGAATACGACTGCAGCTACGATGAGCAGTATGAAGCAGAGTACAGTGAGGAGTACGATGAGGACCAGGTCACTGAAGAAACAGCTGAATATGACATTGTGGCATACGCAGAGGATATAGGTGAGATTGAGGATGCTGAGGAGCAAGTGGACTATGGGGAAGCTGCAGAAACTTCTGCAACAGGGGAAAGTGGTGAAATAAAGGACATTATTGAGAAAGAGGATGAAAATCAAAATGTGCCTGAGGAACAAAACATCGCAACTCCACCCAAGAAGAGGATAAGACCAACTTTTAAGGAGGCTGCATTGAGGGCATACAGAAAACAAATGGCTGAACTGGAGGAACAGATTCTTGCTGGAGGTACAGAATACTGTGTACTGCGGAGTTTTGTTTGTTTGTCTCATTATTCTCTTTAGCCTATAATTACTACTATTAGTTTGAGACTTTCTGGGAAAATCCGTTTTGTAATTAATATTACTTGGGAAATACTTTTTAAAAATTATTTTAACTTTAGTTGTCAAATAAATTAATATAACATTATAAAGACTAAATCACCTTGCAGCAGACTAACTATTCCAAATTCACCATGAAGTGGAAGAGGCTGTTAATTTGACTGGAAACCCCAGAATCTGCTCTACCAGTGCCATGGTACAGTCAGTGGAGTTACTGAACTGGTCTACTAAGGGAAAAGGAAAGGGTATATTTTCTTTCTAGTCATATTGCGTAGATATTGCTCTGTTATTTAGGAAAACTGAGATCTCTTACATTGTCAGGTGTATTGGGGTCAGATGGTGTGCTGTACGCATAGTGCGTGTTGATGTTACATTTATGCATGTATGCATGTTGTATTTCTTGAAGAGATTGGTGATTTTTCATTAGTAGAAAACCCTTTCCAGCCATTATTTATATGAGTTACATTGTGTCCTTGACCTCCATTAGTCCTCACAGAGGGATAAACCGGAGCAGCATGAATCTGTAATGGTAGGCAGGCTAGGACCTGAGCCAACCAAGGAAAATAATAAATTGTTTCAATCAGAAAAACAAAGCGAAGACTTGGAAGTGGTTAGGTTAGTGCAGTGTGCAGTAGTATGGCTGTAGTGTGTGCATAGTTTGCAATTTATTCATTTTTCCCAGAATGCCGTTTGGCAGTTACTCTGTGGTTGGTTTATGGATTGATTGGGTGACTGGTTGGTTGCTTGGTATGCATATCATAAATGATTATGTTGCAAAAGCACAATGTATTTTTATAATGCTATTAGGTGCTGCAGGATGTGCATGATAATGTGAGGTCTTCAGGTTCTTGAGGAAAAGATGAGGCCTTTGGCTTCTCTTACATAGTAGAGGGACTTAAGAGTCAGTGCCTGACCTAGTTAATGACAGCCTCCAGCTTCAAAGTACACGCAGTGTGAACGTGGCGCACCATCTTTATTCTGCAGTGCCCTCCTATTGTTTGGCACTTTTTATATCATTTTTTCCTTTAAGGAATTGTGAGTTTGACCTCTGGTCCTGTATGTCTGGAATTTGCAGGTTCTCCTTGTGTTTGGGTGTTTTTCTCCTAGGTACTCCAGGTTCCTCCCAGAGTCAAAAGAAATTAGATGAATTGTGTGTGCTCTGCAATGGACTGGATCCCAGGCAGGGTGTCTTCGATCTTTTGCCTCACTGCTATAATTCACTGGATAAGTTGTTATGTAAAATGGATGCACGGGTTTTGACTTCAACAGTTTACCATTTGTATTTCTCAGCCTTCCAATCAACATGGCTGTGTCATGTTAAATTTAATTTCCATTTATAGTGAGAATGATTCTGCCACTTCATTGTTTCATTGTATCAATTTTATAATGCGGTGACCATGCTGGAATGATGATTAAATTTACAGTGATTGTGTTAGTTTCTTTTGTCAATGAGATATTGTGTATGAAGGCAAAAGTTTGAATTGTAAAATGATGAGGATGCACAAGGCAGTGAATTGCCTTCTGTTTCACTCCCGGTCTATTATCTGCATCCATAGGAAATTCCATAGGAGTAGTGGCACAGATGGTGTCTGTTTACATATGCTGAAGTTTGCGGTGACTCTGTGTCATTGACTGTATTTCTGTTTTGGAGTTTGCATGTGACTGTTAGTGCTGCTGAATCACTCCTCGTTCAACACATAGACGTGGCAAAGAGTCATAAATCGCACCAGTCTCTGTTGCTGATGGCAGCCTAGTGTTTGCCCTGATGTATTATTTAGGACTTAATAGGTAGGATATGATGCATGGTTGTGATTTTACTCATCACAGAGCCTTAGCACATAACTGTTTTTTTTTTTCATGTTACATCAGGTATAACTGTGGACTCTCACCAGTGTTAATATGTCTTTGCACTATTAAAAACTGGTGAAGAAAAGATCGCAAAAGTTGTGAAGGACTTTGCATCGAATCTTGTTCCCCAACTTCATTGCTTCTTTCTAGTAGCTCCTCGATCAGGTCTTTAGCTTCTGTCAGGCCAATCTTCACTTCACTAGAGCTGCTACTGTATTGAGATGCTAATTCCATTCCCCAAGGGCATTTTCTAACCAGGTCAGTGTTGTTTAGAATATTTCTTCTGTAGCCTTGTGGAAGCCTGCCGTAGGTTCTTATAAGGGACGAAAAATAGGAGAGCTCACTCTGTAGGCCAGAATGTATGGGTGGAATTAAGCCTGTAAATTTCATGCAGCTCTATTGCTAGAAATAGCATGAGTGGTGCTGAACCCAAATATTCGAATAGACATTTTTTAAATGGAGCTAATTACTGGTTTTTATTGCAGTTCAGCAGTTGTTGCTGGAGTGTGAATGTTAAAACTGGACATGAAGATATGAGGATCTCAGTTTCAGAAGCCACTACGACTGAGTAAAATGTCAGTCACTGAAGGGAAGAGATCTTAAGTGATGAACTTATTGAAAAAAAGAGACTGAACCCTATAATTTGGAGGTAAACATTGTGTGAATGTCTTGGGGAACTAGTAAAATTGTACTCCACTTCATTTTGTGGACTGAGGTGCAGTTCCACCATCATTAAGTGACCAACAAGGATTTCCTTCTCGCAGTATGACTCCAATGGATTTGGTGTAAACTGAGCCAAATATTGATTAATGCTAGTTCGTAGTAGCTAGTTTCCATGAGCTTATATGGTGTTCTCTAATTAAGCCCAAGACGAAAGATGACAAAGTCTTTATGATCCTTTTACTATTGCACTGCTGCCTTTAACGAGGAAAACCCAAACCATTCAATTCCTTTGGGAGCTATTTGATATTTTTATGACCACTGAAGGAAAGACATTTTTCCCACACATTACATTAATGTCATTTTGTACCATCAGATGTTTGCAATTTGAGAAGCAGTGATAATGTCATCGGGTAATGAAAATGTTGCCACAGTACACATTTAAATCAAATACATAATAGCAGACTAATTGGCAAACACTTCACATGTCCCCTGCTTTGCTATGTGTTGGTCCTTATCTGTTCTAGGCAGGAAATAAACCTGATTCTGGTCAGGGTACGACAGCATACAATGATGGAGAAAAATCAGCCTTAATTGGTTAATTATGAAACACTCATCACACAGTTCCAACAGCCCTTCCTTTCAACCTTTTCTTGGGGTTGGCCTCTGTGGATTTTGATTTGTCATGGAAGTAGTTAAGATTCTGTTTTCCCAAATTCTGCACCCAAGACCAGCAGTGATTGGATCAATGATTCCCTAAATTGAGGAATAAACATTTCTTAAAATATGGGCCTTTAAGTACTTGGCATATTGGAGGAATGTATATTTAAATGTATGTGTAGTATTACAGATAAGAAAAAAACGTTTTAGACAGCCATATGTATCAGTGGTATAGTTGACATAGCATCTAGCTTCTCAGTGACTTGATCTTCTGGCTGGACAGTACAACAGGAGGGGTGACACAAGAATTTTCCCTGATCGATAACTTGCATGACCATCATTGTCCGTTGACTGTTGACTAATGGGGATTTCTTGATGGAAACTCAGGTGACAGTTGATGGCACTGACTTTTGTTATACTGTTCTTTTTTATAGGTTTCATAAAGCATTTGTTTTATGATCATATCCTTGTTTTATATTTTAAACTTAGAGTGCCATTTAATATTGGTGGTGCAGGGAATTCAATTAAGATACAGATTCTGGGGTTTCCAATTGTGGCACATTGAATTGTTCTTGGGAAAAGACACAACCAATGTCGTTTTCTTTGATGTCTCTATGTTTTATGAGTCTTTTTTGGTCAGTCAGCTCTTTGCCCAGGTTGCGGTACTTCTTTTAATAATTTAGTTTTAATCACCCTTAGCCTGCATTATTGCTAGGTGCATATTCTTTGCTCTGTACCTGCAGTGAATTTTGAATAGCTCTTTGAATATTTGGGGTTTCCAGTGAGAGGCACGTTGTGTGTCTCCAGCTGGTGATTTGTGATGCTCGTGTAAAGATTTGCTTCAGTATCTCTTTATGGGTTTCCCCCATTACCCAAGGCGTGTCGCCATTCCTGCGTGCTTTTATTATTTGAATGAGGTGTGATTGTGAGGCCCAGTCTGCCAGTTTCTAGTGTCGCCAGTGGTTTTGGGTTCTAACAATGTTCCCTTTCTCCACGGTTCTCTTTCAGACAACGCTGCACTGGACGCACAGGTTTTCAAACTGCTGCTCCTTGCTTTTTCTTTGGCCTCATGTGTCATCGTCGTCCCCGTCCGCATTCTTTCGTGTCTGTGTTTATGCCTGCTTAACCACATCTGACCTTGCATGCTCACCACCGCATTACATTTTCCTTACCATTGATGCATTTGTAAACAGGGTGGACCTCATGCAATGATGATGATTGTTGCATAAGTACCGTCGGAAAGTAGCAGCAGATAGTGTCACTGCACCGTCCAGCATGATGATGCTGAGATTTTGAGCTCAGGCCCCATCTCTGTCACAAGGTTGAACCTTGAAAGCTGCTGGCTGAAAGCCATAGAGCTGCTCTGCTCTGGCACCCTGTGCAGATTTACATAGGCTGAACCGCTACAGCGAAGCACACTGCCACATTTGGACACGGGTCGCTTCGGGTAGAAGCCTCACCTAAGAGATGACACGGTTACGTGATCTGCAGGAACACAAGTGCACTCTCCAGTGACGTGTGCATTGTCTCTTGTGTGAAGGCACGGCTGGCGAGCGGGAATGTCCTGGATCCCTCAAAACTTCTGGGGCTTCAGGGAGCTGGCGGGTGAGTGAAACCGGTATTGAAAATCCGGTTAATGGCCTTGCTGGTTGTGAAACTCCACAGCAGGCAGTTTTTAAATAGTGTATCATTATTTTTCAGCAGTTACTGAAGTAGACTTAAGCTGCAGTTAATATAAAATGATTGTTGAACATTCCCAGATGTAAACTGACCATGGTGAGGAGAGTATGCTTTCTCACACACAGGTAGATACTGTTGTATTCAGATGACTATGTGTTGTTGACAGAGAATATGAGCGTATAAAGATGCTTCCCAAATTATTACTAAAAGTTGTAGCATTTGCTTACTGTACTTTGCCACACTTATTGCTGTCTTATTGTGTGTCATGTCGTTATTGCCTATTACATTGTAATATATGTTGTGTGTATCGTGTAACTTCAAATTTACCTTCACTATTTTCACCCATCTGGAATGGCCTCCCTGTTGAGGCACATGTCGGGGGAGGGGGGGGGCCAACTGCTCCCCCGCTGTGAGAGCTGTCAGCCCCTTTATTCTTTTTGGCATGTGGGCTCCATATATCAGCTTAACTTGCTCTGAGGAGAGCACCATTCGGCAGTTTGCACCTGGCTGACCATAGATATAGCCGCAGAGCAACGACGAGGAGAGAAACCCAGCCATCTGGCACTATGCAAGCCTGGAACAATCCCCTGCATAGATCATGCCATGGTTTGGTAATCAAAGGAGTATTGGACCATGAAAATCATTCTTAAAAGAAATCACATTAAACCCCTTTGATGTTATATGGTCCTACAGGGGTAGGCAGACGAACCAAAACACAGCTTCCGCGAAAAATATGGTGGGAGGCAGGAAGACCAACTGGGCCTGCGCAGTTAGCATCTCACGTATGTTTACTTGCCCAGTCTGGTCCACATCAGGTTATACTGATAGTTGCTGAAAGATAACTGGACAATCATGAATGTTTTATTGCAGTGGAGTTAATTGTAGGCCTGCTAACAGTCAGACAGTCATCACTTCTTCATTTTGTATTAATTCTAAATCTTCCTTTATCGTGGAAGGGCATGTCAATCTTTGCATGACTTCGGAGCTTTCAAAAAGCCGTCCAGCTGAGCTCATCGATGACGGATGAGGGACAGAAGTCCCTGCAGGGAATTTCATGGAAATACGAGCCGTCGGTGTAGGAACAGAATATGGATGAGTTGTCTAAACACCTTTGGCTGATGAGTGATGCGAAGATACCACAGGCCACTGGTATGGCCTCAGGCTCCGTACTGGGCAATAAAAGCTTTCCTGGAGAAGACACCAAGAACAGCAGCTAGAAGATAACAGAGAGAGGGGGAAAACAGATGGTAATCTAAGCAGCGATCAGGGCTGATGCGTTTGTCGATCGCATACAGCACAGCTGCATGGACTGACCATGGTGGCTACTAGTAATTTAAGACCATAAAATGTGAAAGCAGTGAACTGATATAAGGCTATTCAGAATTACCACCACCCCCCATCTGTGGGTCCCAGCTCCCATCTCTGAGACGGGGGAAAGGCAGGGAGGAGTGACCACAGTCAGACCCAAAATGCCACTGGCCCGACAGTTCGTGACTCCTGCGCTTTGACTGGCTGTTGCACCTGGAAGCCTCGTGGCCTCCAGACATCCCCCACCTGGGGAGTGCTATTTAAAGTGGCTCTGTGGCCGTGGAGCAAAACAAAAAAAAAAAAGGCGTTCGTCGTTCCTGATAGTTCCCCGCTCCTGCCCCATAGTCCTGGGGGTAAAAAGGGGGTCTCCTACAAGCCAGAGAGCAGGGGGAGAAAAGAAGATGACAGAGAGCCTGTGGTGTTTGCCAGCACATAAACGAAATGACCCTTTTTAGCTCTGCTATGTCTTCCACGGCGGAGCATTATTATGATATTAATACAGCATAAATCTGTCTCCCTGGCCAGGTCTGGCAGCATACTTTACGGTATTGACAGCATGCCAGATTTACGGCGCAAGAGAACCATGCCCATTGTTCGAGACCTGGTGAGTTATCTAACCTGGACGAGGTTTATTCTGATTCGTGTTTCTCTTCATTTGACTTGTTGCACGTGTCGCTTTCTGTGGTGACATTTTTTAACTTAAGAACAATTAACAAGATCTTTGTCCCATTAATATTTGACGTTGTTATGCAATTTTTCTGGAAGTGCTATCAGTGAACTGTACAGCTGATAGGATAAGATTTGACTCAAACAGTTTCAGTTCTTCGATTTTTCATTGTGGTTTTTGTGTGCCACCCCCAATAATTATTAGGATGTCTGTGATTAATCGGCTGTGATCCTCAGTGTTCATATTTAATTAAATAAATTCAATACTTGCAATTATGATAGTGCTTACATAATACTGAAGGACTGTATTTGTCGTCTCTCGTATATATAAAAAACTACATTCATCTGGTAAGTATGGGTTGCCTATTATTTTTAGGTTCTGCATAAATATTTATGATGCCATACCACACATTGACCCATAATAGCTATGGGTAATATTTTTCTGTGAGTTGTCAGATTTCTGTCTGATTAACATCTTCATTCTGTGGAACCTTGTTGTAATTAGTTGTTTGAAATGCTGACAACTCATCCCAAAAATATATCTGAGGACTTCATTGAACTTTGATTTAACTGTGCTGAGGCTCTTAAATCCTGTAAAAGCGATGGGTAGCAAAGCCTTTTACAGCCCAAATGAAGTCGTTGAGCTTAAGGTTGGACTTGGTGTCGTCCACTCGCTCTGCCGTCCACAACAAGCTGCATGACTGCTTCGGCACAGTGACGGCGTCATGTTTTTTTTGGGTGTGGGGCACGCTGGGAGTGAGGAGGTGTAGGAACATAAACAAAGCCACTGATAGGTGGGAAACAGTCTGTGCTTTACAATATTACAATGCCTGCAGTGACATGCAGTGATATGCATGTTTGACAGGCTTACAGTTCATGCAGTTCACCTTTGCTCCTCAGCCCTGCCCAATTTCCAGTTTCTTGCACTTACCTCCTTCTTCCACCCTAACTTGGCTATAAATGAAGGTTGATGGCAAAGACCATCATGATAACGTCAACTGTCGATGCCTTCAGTCCTGTGAACCTGACCTCCTCCTGGCCTTAACTGTGTAACACCTCCCTCTCACCCTCTCTCTGCCTCTCTTTTATTACTTGGACTGAGATCAAATTGTACACTATAATTTATCTGTGCATCAGCACAGCAGCGTGAGTGTCACAGTAGAGGAGTGCATGTGAGCTTTGTTTGCCTGCGTGTTTTTTTTTTTCCTTTGCAGCACAGACAGCAGAGGTATCGATGGTGCCACCAAGCACGAGTTGGGTTTTGAAGTGTAATGCATGCACTAGTAATCACGCAACAGTTGTTTCGCCAGTATTAATTAAAGGCAAAAAATAGCATCTCCACAGACTTACACGATGGGTGGAGAAACACCTTGCATGGCTAAAATACACCTTTGCAGTAGATACAAACATACCTAGTGTGGTCTTCGCTGGTTAGGATCTGTGTTGAGTCTTTGCCAGATTTAAACTCATTCACTTTTGTCCTCTCTTCAATCCGGTTCTGGAAATCACAGGCATTGGTAAGTTACTCTTCTGTATTGTACACCTTGTATCTGTTCTTGTGCTTATGTGCAGACTCCCTGTCTCTTAGCAAAATACTTAAGATTCAAAAGGAGTAAAAATGACAGCATTCAACTAGTTACACAATCCATGCTTGGAATATACAGGTATCCTTCTAGAAAGAAAAATCTTTGCATATTAGTGGAATTTTTTATTACTCTTTACAAAGTTATGACCAAACGAGGCTGGTCCCCTTTACTGAATCATCTGTGATCTTATGATCTCATCTTAGTTTATCTAGTAAACTGAGGTTAATGATAATTACACCTCCAACTTATGGGGTTTCACCTTTGGAGAAAAGCATTAGGTTTGTATGTAGGGGACCATTTTAATACCTCTATTGCAATCCTCCATTTTGATTTCGAGGTAATAAAATGCCATACCCCAAGTGAGGTAATTAAACGTTTGAATAATGTTTCTAAGTCAGCCATAAACTGAACAATTTTTGCATCTCAGGGAAAGACTGCATTATTCCCATAGCAGGAATCCTTACAGAATCACTCAATCCACAGTGTTATAGGGGTTGTGTTCATGTTGCTAGTAGGATTGTCTTGCCCCTGGAAGCTGTTTTCTTCAAGGATTCATCTTAAAGCAGCAGCGGCACTTTGTTTGAACCCTGAGCAATCAAAAAATTGGTCTCTTTCTTCATATCTGTTGTCTCAAACCAAAGACTGCAATCCACATATTAATATTGTGTATTCTTTTGTAGACTTTGGCTGCCCGAAAGGCTGGTGTATCCTTTGCTCTGGTGGCCAGATCAACCCTGAACAACGAAGACCTGGTAAGTTTTTCCTACATGGCGCAGTATTAAGATATACATCGCAGCCCAATCAGCAAGTGTTTACCCAGCAGAAGGCAGTGGAGTTTGACTAATGTGACACGCCATGCATAAACGCAAATAACGGCGACAATTAAAGGATTAGCGACGGTTCACATTGATCTAAATTTTTAATTTGCGCAGCTCTGAAATTAACAGCACTTGCGGTTGTTATCAAATACCTCTCTGACGCCTACTGCCAGCCATGGTGTGTGCACTGGGAATTGTGGATGGTGCAAATCTATGGCTGGGTTTATGAAAAATTTATATCGATATATCAGTCAAATGCAGTTAAATATGGCGTTTTCTTGGCAGTTTTTTGAAGTCAGCACGTTGTGTGTGAGGATATCTCAGGAAAAAGCTGCTCCGTTCTTTGTCAGACAAAACTCCCGCTTTAATTATGTAAACTCCTTTTCATTGAAGTCAAGCCAAAAGAATCTAGAGCCACATTTTAATCAATGAATGGCTTTGTCTTCCATTCCGCTGACCTCCAGAAGTACTTGCATTAATTGATTGGAATTGATTTGCAAGCTTTCCTGCCTTCATAAATAAAACAGTGTCCAGGCTGATGTGAAGAAAACTGTAATGCAGCTTAATTATATTGCGTCCCTAGGAATCATTTATATAGCAAAGGAGTGTTTCCTCAAAAGGCAGTCATGTTCATAAGAGGATTAGTGAAAATAGTTCCTCTTTGAGACATGTTGTTAAACAAATGACAAAGGATGTGTTTTGTTTTAATATATATATTTTGCTACATTTTCCTGCCATACCTGTACCTTATTTTGGGATAAGTATGCATTACATGTTCCAGGATACCTTTGAATTGTTCCAGTGTTTTTTTTTTTTTTTTTTATTTTATTTTAAAGATGGACTTTTTTAGGTTTTATTTCTAGGGTGAATCTTATTGAGTTGCTGGCTCAGCAAAGCATAGTATAAATTGAACTTTGAGTTTTCAGGGGTGATTCTTCAGATTGTCGTGTTAGATGTACCCACAGAATCTGTGTGGGCATGTGCCTAGGGCTCCGTTGTTGGTTTGTCTTAAATCCTTACAGTAATATGCGCGCACCTCCAGATCCTCAGTGTGGGCGTGTCCTCATATCCTTAGTGTGGGCCCGTCCTCAGAGCTCCTGTGTGGGAGTGTCTTTGGAGCCTCAGTGTTGGCATATCCCTGGAGCCTCACTGGGGGTGTATCCACATAGCCTGTCGGTATGTATTTTACCCAAAAGACTATTTATGTTTGGGCATATCTCAATACCACCATTGCAAGCGTATTCTGGTGGTCTGAAAGTCACAGTAGCAGTTACAAGGGTAACTTGAACACCACCAGATGCCAGTGTGTCTTTCAGCTCACGAAAGCGCTGTTAAAAGGTGCATCAGTCGTGCCAGTGATCAGAGGTGTGCTAACAAGGACATGGAAGCGCTCTGCCTCCAGCCATACACATTCAGCAGAATTCCCTCGCTCCAGAGATTATGCAGTGACAGGAAAAAAGTGAGCTGAGTCTGTTCCTGGAATCCTGGAAGGTCCACGTAGTATAGGCGGATGCACGTTTCCGTTGGTGCTTTGTTTTGGTTTTTAAACATTTGACATTTCCTGTATGTGGAAATGTGAATGGAGGGTTAATTGTTGCCGCAGGCACGATATGGGTGGCAAGGCACCTTGGCGTGGTAGTATTGACATCAAATCTAGTTTAATATTTCTGCTCCATCTTCAGTCATTACTTACGGCTAAAATAACGTGCTGTATGAACTCTATTGTTAGCAGCCGGAGGCTCTTGTTCTACTTGTCCTGTTGCTGGTGTTTCTGCTCATGTATTGTTCTCTGGGTCGTTTCCTGTGCGCAAATCTGACTTCAGGTGATATCCTGAGAGGGCGTTAGAGGGATGTCTCTCTGAGATGAACGCGATTGCCCAGCCGGCAATGCAAGAGCAGCCACCGTGCTGGTGTTCTTCGTCGCGTAGCAGTCAGTCAAGCTTGACAGAGGCCGCAGGTCGATACCGTACGTGTCCGTGCCATGTCTGCCAGAGTTACGCCACAATTGATGTGGTCAAGCCTTCAGTGGACTTCTCCAGTTTCACCTTCAGTACTAACTACAGCTAAATAGAAACATGAACACACAGGAGTGTGTGTAATAGAAAGGATGTGTGTTGCAGGGTATGTAGCGGTTAGCAAATGTATTTAACTTTTTAACTGGGGCTTTGCTACTATTCTTGTGCTGTTTTTGCTCCTATAGATATGGCCTGCAAGGAACATACCAATTAAGTTAATTGTATGCATAAAACCCAAATATGCTGCCAAGCCATATTTATTATTTATCTCTCTCAACAAGTACAGTATACTTACTTTCATAGTAATAGCCAATAACCCAAACAAACTCAAAGTGTAATCATCAATTTTGTAGAAGATGTAGGAGCAAAAAGGCTTGAGTAATATGCATTGGGGTAGAAAGAATCAATTTTATTTGGTCGTTTACAGATGTGTTTACAAGGGGCAGGCTTATTTTATTTACTCTATTCTGTGGTTGTAATTAAGTTAATCCTAATACAAGGCAGCTTAAATTTCAGTCTGTTCTATAGCCCTTTAGAGCAAAGAAATAAATATATTTGAAGCTTTCATGATCATTTGACTGGCCAGTTCAGTCATTTTTGAGTCTTTGTGGTTTGTTTTTAGGAATAGTGTCTTGCGTTGGTGCTCAGCACTGCACTAAACAAAGTGCTCTGTATCTTAAATCTAAGATTCCTCCACAGTATTGGTTCCCTCTGCCATTTTTTTCTGCGTATGTCAGCCTAATGATGTTGCCATGTGTCTTCCTGGAGTAATAGTACACACACACTTTTTGTTAATATAAGAAATTTAACCGCAATTCTAAAATGTCATACAGTAAGCCCTGTTTATCCATAGGCCAGCACACACAAATTAGTTTTGCCACTGGCAATTTTGGCCCCCGCCACTGACGTCGGAGGCCCGGTAGTATGAGCGCGCCCGGGGGGAGAGTGTTAATGGACGCGAAGGCGCGTTGGTGCCATGGCCGCTGCCTCGCTGGCCCTGTGTGTCGATCAGCTTGGCTCCCTCAGCTCTCATGCACGACGGCGAGCCGTGAGCTCTGTAGATAACACACTGACATCTGTTTCGCGAAATCTCCCCCGGACAGGAGCACGGAGCTATTTTCGAGGCAAATACGCAAACACACAATGCAGCCTGTTCCGCTGTGGCTCCTTGGCTCCGGCAAAGCTGTGATCGTGCCTCTCAAGAGTCGTGGGTGTTTTTGTATCCGGTGCCGTTTATGTGGCGGCCTGGCCTCCCCCAGACAGGTACGGATTTGCGTGCTTTTGGTAAATTGTAGCATTAATTAAATTTGCAGTTTTTTGCTGTAGATGGATCAGGCAGTTGTAAGAATTCTTGGGAAAGTACGTGTTAACCAGAATAGTGGTGGCTGTAGAAATAATTATTATTATTATTTTTCATGCTTTATTTCTGTTGCCAAGGCTTTAATATATTCTAATTAATGAAAAATATTTTTGCTTGACATTTGCTATTGTTTTTTTTTTTTATTTCACCAGCAATTACTTTCAATTTTTACAAAAAGTTGTTCATGATGTGTTTACATATATCAAACTGACAAGAAGAGAGACTTTGTGGATGAATGCAAAAGCTCCATTAACAAAGCCTGATGCTGAAACTCAGTATTTAGTGGGCGCCTTATTGAGCAGACACTCAAGTAAAAAGGCTAATTTGTTACGCAGAAATCAATACCCTCATTTTGAGATGCAGGGCGTAGCTTACAAACCTTTTCGGGTGACAGGGCCGTTCAATTTGAGTGATTTTTGATTAGCCCCTTAAGTTTAACCAAAAAACTGTACTTAAACTAATGAAATGAAGCACCGTGAAGTAAAACTTCCCGAAAGAGTAAGGCAAATTGAAAATATCGGAAAATAGCATGGTACTTAGGAAAGTGTTACCCGACAGTTTCTCCTGCCTTCGTCCACTGTGGTACTCTGCAGTAACTGATTAATTTGCTAATTAATATTTCTCTAGTCATATATCCAGCTGTATAAATATTCAATTCAGTTCAATTCAATTCAATTTTTATCTGTATAGTGCATTTTATCAACATTTCATTGTCTCCAATTGCTTCACATTATCCCTGCCCTAAGCCCACAGTGAGAACATAAGAAATTTACAAACGAGAGGCCATTCGGCCCATCAAGCTTGTTTGGGGAGAACTTAACTAATAGCTCAGAGTTGTTAAAATCTTATCTAGC
>JAODLC010000007.1:8598637-8615570 GCA_026781145.1 Hippopotamyrus pictus
ATCTCCATGCATTTCAACCAATCAGATGGTGATGATGCAACCAATTTGGTTACACTTTCATTCTTGCTAGTAAGCAGCGCCATGTCAGAGAAGGTACAGCTTTGGGTACGGCTCGGATAATTTGCCTTGCTAAACTGATAGCTTTACGGGGGGCAGCTCAGGTACAGCTCGGTTCTTGGTGGCAGTGGAAAAGCGACAAAAGTCACAGGCCGTTGAAAGACCTCCAATTAAACTTATCACTGGGAATTAACTTTCACTCCAGCTGAGGATTACAAAATCTCACGCATGACACCTAGGATACAGTCAGTCAGGCACCCAAAGATGGTTTACAGTGTTGATACCTCCCCTTTGCAGAACCTCTTCCATTGCCTGACTGAGGTGAAGAACAATGGGGTGGTGAAGATTCCTGAGGTCAAAGGGGAAGAGGCCTGGAAGGTCTACTTTGATGATACTGCTCAAGAGATCGTTGATGAGTTCGCTATGCGGTTTGGGGTGGAATCCATATATCAGGCCATGACGTAAGTAGGGGTGTTTCAAAATAGATGACTTCTCTTGTGGTCCACTCATGATTTTTTTTAATCACAGATAAATGTCATGGTAAATTGCTTTCCTTGATGATTCAATAGTTCTGTGGCATCTATATGTTGTATACTGCTATTGCTGGTTTGAGGAGCCATTTTGAACATTGTCCATGTTCACAGGAGAAGGTTGCAGTAGTGGGACCCAGATGAAAATCTCTTAGAAGCATCTTAAATGTGTTTTTATTGCTGTTTTGAGCATCAGTAGGTCCATAGCTGCTTCTTTACCTACTTTTACATGTTTCTGCTAGTAGATTTGTTTGTTCCGCTGGGCTCTCTGTTCACTGATGGAAATGGACTCATGCCCCTGAATGTCAGCACATAGACAGCTAATCGTGGGTTGTACGGGCAGTGAGGATGGCATACGCTCTTGAGGTTGTGATTCAACACACTCCCTCTAAGAGATGGTGACAGAAGCCACGGAGGTCCTAGTGACCACCCCGTGCCACTGACAGATATGCAGCATATTGTCAATAGGACACGGTCCTCTATATTCAAAGCTTTGCCGCTCAGACTGGCTGCTTTCTTTCACCAGCTATTGATCCTATTTTGTCTCTCTTTCCAAAGCTCCAAGATCCCACTATATATTGCAGTATTATTACATCCCTTGCCTCGTTTCTGAACCCAGAGGAAGATCCAGGTCCTTCTTGGGCCCTAGATAAACTTCGGAAACCAACTTAGTTATGTGGGATATATCTTTAAGCCTATTTCCAGAGTATCATTCAGAGCTTAAATCTCTTAAAGGAAAATGTATTCATGGACAGACACAGGTCTACGAGGTTAATCACTATGGAGCTTGTCCTTCAGCTTTCCTGCCAGAACTACAGTATATAGTTAAACTCAAGCTATAAGAATATTGTTTTATGAAAATATAAAATTCAGTTGACTGGAATGAAATGTTTTTGTGGTGAATATTTCAGCATGTGATTTGGTAATTTGTTTTTAGTTAACAGGATGTAGGTTTCCTTGCATCTGTAGGATGGTGTTAATTAGTTGATATAAAAATATAATGTCCTCTTTTGACCTGCCTGCCGGGTCACTCACAAAGTAGCCCTGTTGTGGGTGAGAGAATTTTGGATGCAAAATGCACATGTGCGTTGATTTTTAAGTTTTATTCCAAAAAAATAATAATAATAAGGATGATGTGCACTGAAGAAGCCCCAAAAGTGGTGTAGCCTCCTACCTGACATTAATAGCATCTCATCTGATCATGGTTCTAGCAGAAGTAACCATTTTCATAGTACAGTGGTACCTCAGAACTCAAACTTAATCCGTTCAGAACTCCGGATCGAATCCTAAAATGTCGAATCGAATTTTCCCCATAAGAAATAATGGAAAACCAATTAATTGGTTCCCGGCCCCCAAAAATTACACCTAAAATATGTTTTTTTTAACATGTAAACACAAAATGAACCTGATAAAACAAGAAAAGCATATACTGTACTAAACACATCTAAGGACATTTATCAAAACAGTCATTTGTAAAGTAAGAAAATAAATGTATCCAAACAATGTGTAAAGTTAAAAAAAACAATGTGTCCTGCCTCGATCATCCACGCGTTCCGTGTGCCACGCCCCCTCGTTAACCTCGTGTGGAATCCCCGTGTGATCAGCTGTTTCTGGTTATTGTCATGAGTCCTCTGTATTTCGTCCACATTTCAGTTTGTTTCCCCAGTCCGGTCATTGTATTGTCCGTCTGTGTTTTGCCTGCCTTACCTGTAATTAAACCCTGTATTCCCTGATACCCTGACGTCTGCGCCTTTGTCTCCGTTCCGCTCGGCACGACAATATTCTTATAATTAAGTGTATTAATGGTTTATTATTAATATTAAAATTATTAAGAAATCTTTATTTTTAAATGTATTTTATTATATAATAATTACTGTTACTGTCTATCATTGTCTAAATGTATTTCTACTGTCTAAATATATGTATTCAGCTTGTGTAAACATGCACGATGCTATCACAGCGAACGCGAGGCTGAGACCCTTTGTTTCCGCATTTCCCATCGCGTACAAGTTCTTAGGTCAGTGTTCACGGTTTGACTTCTGAGATTCAGATCGAGTTCTAGATAAAATTTTTTCGAACTGGTTGGAAATTCGAGTTCTAATGAGTTCGAGAACTGAGGTACCACTGTATATGGTTTTCATGCAGAAGGTCAAAAGATGATTCCAGAATGAAATCTTCAGACAACAGATATTAAAAGTTTTTCCTATTTTGAAGTAGCAGCTCCAGTAGCACTGAATTGACAGCTTGATGTATTTGAGTTTGGTCTCGAGTCCACATATCAATGGACTTGGGCTTGTCAAGCACATGGGTGAATTCTTGACTCGGAATACTTGTGACTTGAATAACGTTACCGAGTCCAAAGCTTATATCTATAGCCTGTATCCAGCCATAGCCTCCGAATATTTGGCTCAGTGTTTTTCAACTTTCTGCACCCACCCATATAGCTAACTCACATCCTCATCATCCACAGCAATCTGTTTATCATACATAAACCATGCAGAGTGTCCATGCAAGACTGAAGTGAAGTTTGGGATCAGATCACAGGGTCAGTCAGTGTTGAGGCACTATAGAGTAGTTGTGCTTAAAGGTCTTACCTGTTTATTGCATATTATTTGGTTCCAGAATTAATTTTAAATGCATTCAGAAGGACACAGTCATGCTACAATGAAGTTAAAAATTAGTACAGGATGCAGTAGAGGTGTATTTCTGTTACCTTTGTGTTGTCTTAGTTGGTGGGCATTTTAAATAAATTATTGAAATGGAAAATATGAGGTTCAGTTTATAGTTTTTGAATTGAGATTCATGGTCTAGAACTGAACTTGTGTTTTTCTGGATTTGGACTCGGGCTCGGCTGCCCAGCTCCGGCATTAGACTCGATCCCGTCTCGGACTCGATGCCCTGTTGAACTCAGTCTGGATTCAGATTCGATTTGTTAAAGAGATGTCCTTGACTAGGACTCGGCTAAGGTGGACTCGAACACAACTCTGATCTACAGGGCGAATTTTCGTGCGGAATCACATTATTAATTAAAAGACTGTCAATATCTAAATAGGATGTTTTTGGTAACACTACTGCTTTAGTTTGGGCTGAAGATTCAAACAGGATCAACGTGGTTGTGGAGAGTGTCAACACTCAGGAGCAGAGTGTGCTGTTTGTAATTGCCTGAAGGACCATGTTTCTACAGAAAAGTGTATAAATCCTCTCTATTACAAGTCATTTTGCAGGGTATTATCTAATACAATGTTTACATTGCTCTTCTTTATGAACTGGAAATTCCAAATTTACAATTTACCTTGTTTCACCCTTAACGGTCAGTCTGTCAAGCAGATCAGTATAAAATTCCACCAGACTGATTCTTGAGTGGCGTGTCTTTCATTAGCAGTTTTTTTTCCTGTATGTTTTCTACAGAGAGCTGGAGGCATAATGTAAATGGATTGTTAGAGCAAAATCCAAAATGGCACTGAATTGGTCTGGAATGTAAGTTTCTTGGGATGCTTATAGGTTCTTCATCTTCAGTTTCACATTCTTAATTAACTCTTGCTTTACTAGAGTTACAGGATAGATAGTTGAACTTCAGAACGATACCAGAAAGGTACCTGTTGAGCTGGTGTGGGTCATACAGGGCTTCACTGTGTCCAGGTGGGTTTTAGGACTTAAGCTATGTAGACCAACAACTTTGAGCTTCTTCTTGGTTAGACGCTTATATGTACCCAAAACACCTGGTGACATTAATTAATGTTTGGGAATAATGACTTAAGTCACACCAGTGACCTTTGAGATAAAACCAGAAATACACTGTCCTTTACCTCTGCCTGCAGGGGGAGCTCTAATCTGTGCACATCCCAGGAGTATCTCCCACTGTCATGTCTTACCTGCCTGAAACCATTACAAGTGCCTTAAACATCTGGAAGAAAATAAAAATGGCAAATGACCATTTTCTTCTGAGACCAACTACAGAAACTGAAGGAGTGGTGACATGTTTAGGCAAAAGCCAGAAGGACCTTACACAGTTTATAAAGCCACAGCTGGCCGTGCAATTGTTGTAATTTTTCATAAAAGCCCTGTAAGGTCAGTGCTAATTATACGGGCCTTCTGTGTTAGCCCCTCCTGCATTGTGTGTACAGATTGAATTTCTTTTTTATTCCTTAATGAGTCCTACCTTATGGTGAGGCCATTCCAACAGGCAAACAAGCTTTAACATTTCCCTTGGTCATAGGGGACATTTGCATCTGACTGAAATACTTTAGTATGATGTTATTCCTATAGAAGTTTCTGGTGCAGAAAGATGCAATGCACTACATTTGCTGCACAGCTGTGTTTTACTGTGCATGCTGTAGTCATATTTGTGAAAGACTGGGGCCTCCTCCCAGCAGTCTTCATCCAGCGGATGTACCTCCAGCTGGCTAGCCTCCGTGCCATGAGCCTGCATGACTGTAAGAGGCGACCTCTGGGATGCTCAACTCTGGTCGTGAGATAGTATGGTGGTAACAAGGCATCTCCGTGGAGATGTGAGCCTAGGGATTCGGGGGAAAAAAAAAAAAAAAAAACATTGCCACGTGGCAGTGGGCAGGAGAGTGAGCAACAGAAGGGCGACACACCTGCAGAACCAGGCGTGACAGAGGAGCAGTGCTGTGTAACCATGTGTGGAGCTCGGCGCAGGCTGTGATCATACCGTTAACTTGACCGAACTGGTCAGCGCAACTGCGGCACAGCACACAGAACTTCTGCCAAGCCCCCATTTCGGGTCCGGTGGCATGAGAAGGACTGCTAATTGACCTCTGATCAATGGAGTGGTGGAGCTGGTGTTAATCATCCTTGTTTGTGTCTCTGATTAATCAGCATGTTCACTGTGGCCCCAACAGCCCCTACTGTCTGTTTTCACAAAGAAACCCATCCAGTGTGGCACACATTTTCCCTCCTCCAGAAGGCAGAGCTAACATGGAGCTATTAATCACCTGCCTCTTAGGGGTGCTTTCATTACTGCAGAGCAGCAGTGAAGCAGCTGATTGGAGCCCCTCGACAACAAAGATCGTACATCCAGTGACATTCTCTTTAGGTTATTTGTGAGGCTGTTTAGAGCGGCGTAAACCCCCTTGTACTTATGGAGAACATCTAGAGGAATTGGTTCATTCTGCATGTTCTTCTACCATTGCACACGCAAAGCATCTGGCTAAATGCACTTTGGTCTGAGAACTCTCATTGTTGTGTGTTTCTGCATCAACATGCTTCTTGTTTATCTCCTGCAGACACTTCTCCTGCCTGTCATCCAAATACATGTGCCCCGGAGTGCCTGCCGTAATGAGTAACCTGCTGGCCAACATCAACGCCTACTTCGCCCACACCACCACTGCCACCACCAACATCTCTGCCTCCGACCGCTTCGCCGCCTCCAACTTTGGAGTGAGCCTGTGTCCTTCTTTAATGATCTCTCTCGGTCTCTTGTTTATATTCATTTTTATGTCGCAGTGTGGTCATGCGGGTCCTGTACATTTCGTCTGCTCCTGACTCTGACGTGTGCTTTGATTTTCTTTTTTCACTACAGAGGGAAAAATTCATCAAGCTATTGGATCAGTTACATAATTCACTGAGGATTGATTTGTCTAAGTATCGGGTATGTATATGATAAGCCTTATTGTTCTCAGTTTTGTATTTTACAGTATTTCTCATATTTCAAACAAACAAAACAATATCGCAGGGGTTAATTTAGTTTGTGATGAAAGGAACACATCCCTAACTCATGAAGGACTTAAAGAAGGAGCATGGTATTCAATGTAGTTGAGTGCACATTTCACTTTAAATGGCTATTCTCATGTACTCTGCATCCACGCCTTATAAAATACCAAGACAGACATCAGTAGTACTTTTAACTGTGCACTGATAACTCTGGTACATTTCTGGTGTCAGGTAGACCCAAGCTATTTTGTTTTCTGACAACAAACTGACACCAGAGTTATTTTAAACATAGAACACTGTCATGTTTACTGAGACCAGCAGGGAATATCACAGCTATTCAATGTGATAGCTTGTCTTTAACCACAGAAAATATTACCGGACAGTAATGTTTAATTTGGCTCACCATCCATCAGTATGAAGTTAAATTAAACCCTGAACCAAACAGAATTAGCCTTTTTTTCAGGGTAGGCTTGGCTCAAGACGCACAGGGAACTCTCATCCTCAGTGCTCAGAAATCTCTATTCCCGCTGCCTTAAGGCTGTTTTTGTATTTGTCCTTTTGAAAATTAATACTATGATAATATTACCCTTCCCATGGTCTCTAGTCCAAAAAAAAAAGAACC
Organism: Hippopotamyrus pictus; assembly: GCA_026781145.1. Taxonomy (NCBI): domain Eukaryota; kingdom Metazoa; phylum Chordata; class Actinopteri; order Osteoglossiformes; family Mormyridae; genus Hippopotamyrus; species Hippopotamyrus pictus. The sequence continues at coordinate 8,605,520 of JAODLC010000007.1, forward strand.
AGAGCCTAAAAATGCCACAAGGCCTCACTCAACCTTTCTCTTTTTGAGAAGCCATCTCAAAAAGCCACATGATTCATTTCCAGTGCTGGCAAAAGAGGAAATGGCTCAAGGGTTATGGGTAATTTTGGCGTGTACATTTTTGAGTTTTTTCTTTTGGCATTATCCGAGCTGAAAGATGGGGAATCTGTAACATTTCTGAAGTAGACCGTAGCCACCAGTGCAGTGAAATGACTTTGAACACAATATTTTAGATAAAAAATCTATACTATATATAGAACTTTGATTGAGTGTTTTTAGGTTGTAACAATTATTGTGGTGCTGAAGCTTTAACACACGTCCCCGCCCAAGGCTGTGAGGCTGACTGACCCAAAGCCACATCTGAGTGTAGCCCTAGCTCACTTTTCACTCTCGTTGCCAGGACAATTTCCCAGCTAGCAACCCAGAGAGGCTCCAGGACCTTAAATCTACAGTGGACCTGCTAACTAGCATCACCTTCTTCCGCATGAAGGTAGGGGCATTTACTTATTTTTCCACTTCTGTCTACACTGTCTGCTCCTGAGAAAATCTTCATGCATCTGCATCAGTTAGTGGCCACTTTACAGCGGCATTCAGCCAGTGCACTAATTACATCTCTTTACTGTGGTCAATTTGCTTCCTGTCAAAACTGCCTACTGATGGAGGAATTAATAAATTGAAATAATCCATCTTTACTGGACTAAATTGACTTAAGCTACTGTGCTGTTTTACATTTGCTTAACAGAGATTATGTATCAGTGTACTAAAAAGCAATAAAATATAATTAAAACCAAATACACAAATAATAAAAAAGGAATAAAGTTGATTTCAGTGTGATGTTTTAATTATACTGGCAGTTGTTTATCTTGCATCGTACTGGAGCGTAGTTTTTAAACTTTAAAACGGCTGCTTTCTTCTGCTCCTTGGCCAGCTGCATTCCCTGCCGCTACGACAACCAGCTCATTTAATTCCATTGATAATGGGCATATACGTCTGTCATACTCATTGCATTTTATATATGAATCTCACTACCCTTGATTAGCCCCTCCCCCATCCATCCATTTTCTAAAAGGGAACAACCCAGGATGGGGCGCCAACCCATCGCAGTACATGCCCACACACCAGTCACTCACACACGCACACCTATGGGCAATTTGGTAACTCCAATTAACCTCAGAGTGTATTCAGACTAGGGGGTGGGGATTTGACTACCTGGAGGAAACCCCACAACACGGGGAGAAACATGCAAATTCCACACACATAGAGCCACCATGGTGGATAATTGAACCCTGGTCCTAGAGGTGTGAGGCAACAGTGCTAACCATGGTTCACCTCCCCCACCCCCATATGTGTGATAAACCTTATTATTCTCTGAGTTGTAGATAGGTAGGCCTTGTAATTTTCAGAACCCCGTAACATATGCCTATGTCTTTCTTACCAACACCCATTCGCTTATCATTATTAGGAATTTTGTAAAACAGGTGTTTCAGCGTGAGCTTGGCAGCTTACCTATGCATCCATACCAGGCTTCAGGTCAAAACACCTGAGCTGGGTTCACTACCGGCAGCGATTAGGTTCGGACATCAGACTGCGGTGAGGAGAGCCGAAAACGTAATTTTTCACTTCTGTTGGGTCAGTCTTCCAAAGAGAATTCTGAAGGAGTCTACCATAGCAAATATGTGTTTTCTGTACTTCTGTACACAATTAATCACACTGTTCTCTCTACTGATGAGGAAGATGAATTCTGAATAAATTACCTAGTGCTCTAGCGGCATGCTAGAACCCAGAATCAGACACTGTCAAAGCATGATGGGTTAAAAACAGCAATAAAGCAGAGAGTAACTGTTGATAATTAATTGGAGATTAATGATGGGATTTCACATACAGGTCCCCTCTGAGTTAGACCAGCCATGCTCTGCGATTTGAAAGCCTGGAAAATCAAGATTCATAATAGTCTGTGCAGCAGTGGAGCAGAATTGTAAAGCTGAGTTATGACACACGTTCGTAAGCGACACCCTAGCTGGATGGATTTCTTTTTAATGCATTTTGGCTGTTCTCCAGAACCGTATCCTCCTCCCTCTCGTGAAGCTGCAGGGGAAACGGTGGCCATGCTTTTCAGTAACTTAGATTTGTTCTATTTTTGGAGGTCTTAAAGGGGTGGCATTTATGGGGAGGTTATGTAGATGTGAGGATGTGTATCTCTACGCATATATGGTTTGGTTAAAAGCTGATAAGGACGTTATTTTATTTCACTTGTGCTTTCTTTCCAACCATATAAAATTAGGTTTTGTTTGTTATCTAAGCCTAAGAGCACAATGAGTTCCCATTGCCCTAAATGTCCTGTGAGTTTTCATCATAGTTGCCCATCGTTTAACACCACAATCTTGAGCTTTTTTTTTAAAGTTTTGCCTTGCCATTATGTTATTCGCCTCATTTTAATTCAGACCCCATTCCTGCCTCCAAGAGTATGTCATTGACCTCTTGGGTCAACTCTGTGGTGACAGGATTTAGTTGCAATGTCCTTCAGGTGCAGGAGCTGCAGAGCCCTCCCAGAGCCAGCATGGTGGTGAAGGACTGTGTCCGAGCGTGCCTGGACTCCACCTACAAGTACATCTTTGACAACTGCCATGAGCTCTATAACCAGTTGCTGGATCAGGTACGATGACATCTGCAGTGATGCATATAACTTGGGTTTACCTAAAGTGTTCAAATATTATGCTTTCAAAAGAGATTATCATGTATATTTATGTATATTTATGCTTATGTTGCTCCTGTGCAAGTGGACTTCCATCCATCTTCTGAAACCACCTATTCAGGGACGAATAGGTGAAGGGACGAATCAAAATCACCCATATTTCGGGATATCGGGGACAATTTGGGACGGTTAGCAATCTCTCGCGTCTTCTGCTGTGACAAGACGGAACCCAGTTTGAGGGCTTAAGCTGTTTACTGATGGAGCAGAGTATTGACTTTGTATTGCCAACATAAGGTAAAAACACGTGAACTCCATCAATAAAGCAGTGGTTCTCGTGTTATTGAGATTTGGAAGCCATGTTAGGTAGGATTAGTGCATGCCATTAATTAATGTGCCTTAATACTGTAGTATTAAATGGGGTGCAGCAGAACCCCACATGCCACTCACTCTTTTTTTTTGCTCTAAATGTACAGGGGTCATGAGAGCGGCAGTAGATGTCAGTGAGCAGAGCTAATGGTCAAAACCCAAGGCAACCTTGTTTTGAATCAGATGCTGTATCCCCGCCCCAAACATTGCGACCCACCTCCCCCACGCGCACACACACATATATACCATGATGAATTTGTCTGGTTCATCTTGCAGGCTGTGGCACAGTTCCCTGGGGCAAAGTCTTCTTCTCAGAACATTCTGCCTTTAGTTTACAACAAAAGCAGCAGTCTTTCCAGGTCCTAATCTTAAACACATATACTACTTGCTTTGGTTGTCAAAACTGAGAATTTCATAAACGCTCTCACAGCCGGACACTTTTGAAAATGCAGACTCTAAAAGTGTCCTAATTGGACGCTGCTTTACTTACGAATGAGATACATTCTGAATGGCCGTTTGTAACTTGAAAAGTCGTTATTCAACATCATTTTAAGGGTATACAAAGAACTAGGATGCTGGGAGCACGCACCCTACGCTGCTGCATGGCGGCAGTAACGGCCAGGAGTCGTACAAATTGGCGTGCAGAAAAAAAACACATTTTGAACTTACGGTCCTTTTCATTCGTAAGTTGAAAGTTCGTAAGTAGAGGAGCGTCTGTATATGTTTTCACTCATTTCAGGGTGCATGGAAATATTTTCATAAACGCCTGTGTAAGTGGAGATCGTTTTAAAATGAAATTGTAGCAGTGTGGAAGTAGCCTTAGGTTCAGTCTATATCTGCTTTTCTCAGCTCGTCATTCTAGCCTTTCGTCAGAATGCACAGGGCAGCAGTGCAGACAGCTGAGAATTCAGACAGTGGCCGAGTTAAGGAAGTTGTCAAAATGTTCAATTCTCACCTTTGTCTCGTGGCTCTAAGGATGTCCAGCGAGAAGTGCTCTGTCGAATTGAATCGTAAGCATTCAGCACAGGTGCGTTTGATATAGAGGAGAGTACTTCCCTGTTGCCAACTGTAACTTGGGTGATACATTTCACCAACTGCATTGCACTTCCCAGTATCATACAAAAATCAGTTCGTTCTTCCAAGGCAATAAATCACATTTTTTGCTCTATGGGACAATTTAAGTCATTCACTGGTAGCAGAGGAACAATTTGCAACACACCCACTGTGTGCAAACCGTGTAACAGTGTTAGAGCCACATTGTAATCCAAGTACCTCCATGAAATGAGGTAACCAGGTAACATAACCTTTGTAGAGCAACAGAACACCAGAGTAAAGTTAGCAGAAGGAAAATATAATTCATCTGTGGCATATACCAGTGACAGAGGGAACCCACGATCGGCAGTGACCGTATTACGAACAAAACTCTATCATACAAGGCTACATCCCTTAAGCCTACATGATTACCAAGATGTCAAGCAAACAACCTAGTTATATCCAATCAGAGTGGAGGACTGTACACGTTGGTCCAAATATTAATAGCCCCAGGTTCTATAGAACTCTGCAGTATAACTCCGCACCAGAAGTATAGCCTTTGTGTAATTTTGTTTAAACATCCAAAACAGCTAATTAGGAATTATCCAGTATGAAAGATAGATGGTGGTGATAATTACATCTGTGTCAAATCTGTTTTAGAAACTGCAGTTTAGTTTGTACAGTCAAATGGATGTTTGGGGGGGAGCATTTAAACCCATGCTGGTCTTCTATGAATCAGGAGAAATTTCATTTTATATTTGAAATTTGAATTGAATCACTTGTAAAGCTGTGCCTTATCTGATATGTAAAGATTTCTCTTAGTTTTCATCCATGCTGTTCTCTAGCCTGAACTTTTTTTTTCATGAAAAACCTGGAGAGAGAGAGAGAGAGAGAGAGAGATGCTGATTCCTTCCTGAAGTAACGGGAGTACCTTGTGTTTTTCTCTGAACACCCTGCAGATAAAACCTTAGTACTATAGACTGGTTCGATTGTTTAACAATATTACTAAATATCAGTTGTTCACAAGTTAAATGCATACAGGTTATAATGGCTGACAGGTTTTGCTTGACACACACAAAGTCATTTTGTGCTCCAAAAAAAGGGTTCCTACTCCTGTTTTGTAGAGTACACCATCTGTGAAGGCACTGGGAACAAGGCCCTGGGCTGGCTAGGTTACATGTGGACCTTTCCAGGACTTGCTGGGATGTTCCACCCTGAAGTCTAAGCCTGAATAAATGACTGTGGAAATGAATATAGTTTGTGATATTGTCCATGCTCTATTCATGGCCAGGTGGCAGCTTTCCATACCTTGAGGGCCCTCATAGGCAGATGGGAAGTCATGTTATGTAATATACCTATCTTACCATAATATACCCAATATATGTAATATACTCATGCTATTTTAATTTGTACTGGAGCACCTTGGGCATGTAAGGTGCATATAGGTAATTTGCTAAAAATGTAGAATGTGATTCCAGTGAAATAGTTCAGTAAATACCAGCATCATAGTGGTTGATTTTCCAAAGTGTCCTGTCCACATGCATGTCACATACTTCGATGTTACAAGTTCTTGTTAATAGGTATTGGTAATTAAAACCACATCCTGTAACATTTGCCATATACCTCTGTTATAGTCAATTACTCAGTATGGCTGAAGGCAAGCTATTTCCCTAGAGATGGCCCACAGACCGATAATTACTTTGTTAAATGAAATAAGCTTTAAATTGCAAGGGGTGTGGATCTAGAACGAGTTGGGTACTGACTCATTTTGTTTTTCTTCACATACTTAAAATATTTTATGAATATTTGGAATTGCTTAATTTAAATATTGGCATTTTTATATCTATAGCGGGGATAAAATCATCATTAAAGATATTCCTCAAATGATTTTGGTAAAATGGAAGTATCGCAAGTGAATCATATTATACAATCGACAGCTCAGTCAGTTTTAATTAAGAGCTCATTTGGAATATATGGAACAGGTTGACTGGATGCAGATCAGGAAGGGTGTGCTGGTAAATAACATCCTGTTGTGTGTGTGTGTGTGTGTGTGTGTGAATAATTTGAATAATTTCAGCAACTGTCCCAAATTATTGGAACATGAAATCTATTTTCTGAATCAGTCGCAGAGTAAATGGAAGGAAAGATCGATCATTTTAGTGTAGTTATTCTCTGTTCCAGGGTTACTTGCTGTCTTTTGCCAGTGGTAGCTTGCCATGTTTTCAAAGTAGCATCCCCGGCGATGAATTTCATATTTCATATTGCATATACAGACACACCTGTATATCATTTCACTTATGTTTACACGTCACTTTTGCAGATGCCAAACATGTTGGTTGGCGGGCTACAAGTTGGGCAGTGTGGACATTTTGAGTCCAGACGTCAGATTTGCTGAAGCACGTGAAAGCTTTTGAGAACGTCATGTACATAGGAATGTTGCGACAATGGCTCTGCCTCACATAGTGACATCTAATTAATTACACCCCTAATTAACCTGTCCTCGGCACTTGCCCTTCCTGCAGAAAAGGAATCCGGCTACCCACTCTCCAGATGCCCGTGGTTCTGGAGACGCCGATGCATACCAGCCATGTCATGTTTTTAAATTCCTGAGGAAATGCTTGGAGTGGGCACCATAGGGATACCGGGGCCCGCCGTATTGCGGGTGACCTTCGCGTGGCATCGTCTGGAAGGGAAATAACTGTTGGTCCAGCTGCATTTCTCTCGCAGCGCCTGGGGGTCCTCTAGTGCTTTTCTTATTATTTTATGTCATCAGAATTTTATTTATGAATTCCTTATTAACTCCTGTCAAAGGCACTCATAAAGGATGATATAGTAGATGATGTAGTAGTTGGCATTCTGATCAGAATAAACCTCTCATCAGACACATTTCAGTATCTGGCCCTGTATTGGGGGTATGTAATGTTTTACATTGTATGATTAACGTTGTTTGTTTAGATCTGCATAGTGTATCAATTAAGTGTATGTGTGAGTCACTCCGTTCAGGATGGTGAACAGTCCCACTTGACCTGGGGGTGGCGGGATACAAAGAAAGGGTAGGAAGCCATTTTACAGAGGAAGAAAAATACAAAAACTGTGGCTCGAATTTGTGCACTGGGAAACAGAATAATCTGTAATGGGAATCTGGCTGGGTACCAGAGGGATGCAAAAAGATAGAATATGTTCACCAGCGGTGAGGGAAGGGCACAATGAATCAACACAAACCCCCCCACCCCAGACACCTTACAGCTCTACCGTGAGCATGCCACCCGGGTCAGGTGACCTTTTGGAAAGTCTCGGCTCAGCGGATTCCAACAACAAAGGCCACCAGGCTTCAGTAAGATCCTGTGTGAACTGTCATGCTAATACATCCAGAAACCGCGGGTCTACACACGAGTCTTTATGGGCGGCAACTCCTCTATCACCCCAACTGTCCAGGGTTCACTGTTTTAAGGGATCTTCTGCCAGCTGTTTACTGCTGTTAGTAGCAACTGTAGTTCAAGGTGCAACATGATTATCGGCGCACCGTAGAGTGTGGATCACCATGATAGTGTGTATACCGTGTTGGGAGTGTTTTGTGGTGTGTTTTGTGTCTCATACTTTTGTGTCCTGTGATACTTGTAATTTGTATGTCCATGGCATCTACTCTGAATTATCCTCAGGGTACAGCTATGAAAACTCATATGAATAAATGTTATAAAATATGACGGACCACATTATTCAGGCCTCAAACATGGGGAACAAAGTAACTTAGTAAGGTGCCATTAATTGGTTCCATTCCACTAAATGCAAAAACAGTCGTTGGGCTCAAACTGTGTGTTCAAGACATGAAAGCTTTATATATCTATCTTTGTTCTCTACTGCAGTCAAAATAATTGACTAAACCTGGTGCAGGAAACTTCCCAAATGTATTTCATAACCGCTGCTTTCATTAACATTTGGCAGAAAATAAACCATGTTGTTTGTAATTGACAGCTGGGCAGTAGATCACGACAGTGGAGTAATGTAAATTTAGATGCCGTGTGGATGTCGGAGGCGGCCAAGGTGATGTTAACGGACTGTTGAGTTCCTGCCTTTTTATCTCACCACTCTGATGTCGTGTTGCCTCCCGTTCTTGTTTTCATTGAGCGGCCATGTTGACGTGTGATCTTTAATGGGCCAGCTGAGACAGCTGCTCTCATTTGACTCTCATGAAGACATCATGCAATGTGATGAATAAAACATGGGGCATGCTCTCACTGCGACACTGTGCGCTTCAGGTCCTGAATTTTTAGATGAATTATTCATTTTCCTGTACTGGCCCTCAGACGCTGTCCCAAGGAGGTGCCTCATCGTTCTGTACATTCAACCCCCCTTACTGTACCTCCCCCAGGCCAAGAAGCAGGACATGCCACGGGAGGAACAGGGACCTTCTATCAAGAACCTGGACTTCTGGCCCAAACTGATCACGCTCATGGTGTCTGTGATTGATGAGGATAGGACGGCTTACACCCCTGTGCTGAATCAGTGAGTGACGATTAATTTATGATCCCGTCTCCTACTAAGTAGTAGCTTTTTCTGTATACCCTCCACCGGCCACATGCATGTGCGAGTGGTGGTTAACTGCATCAGCGTTAGGGAGGCGGCTGAGCACGAGGAGTGGATATGAATTATTTAGGAGCGAGAGCGTGGTTCCCTGAGAGAGTGGCAGCAGACACTACAGAAGTGATGCTTCTTCAAGATGACTAGGTGGTCCACCTTAGGAACATGCTGGTGCTTTCAAAGGGGGAGGGGGCATTGAAGACTGTATTTCATCACATGTCTCTTTCAATCCCATAAATATACAGTGTACATCTTATATACAGCATCTTTTAGGACATAAATATACTATATGTATGTGACATGTTTGGTACCTGTGCTGAGACAAAACATGCACGGTGAACCCTTTCCTTCATTAAAAATGCAGTATCTGGGCAGTCTTTTCTACACCTTACTCCCCGTAAGACTTGGTGTCGACGTCACAGTCCCCTAGGGGCCCCCGATGCCAATTTAATACACTGTAATGATGGAGAGACACAGATTTTGTGTCTAGAGAGAGGACAGGACAGGGTGCTGCAAGAGGTTGATTTTCTGAGGCATGAAATAAATCTCAGAAGGCTTCCTGTTGGCATGCTTTTTTGTGCTACTTGTACATTCTTCAGTTTTTTTGTTTGTTTATAATTGAATTGCATTACCTTTTCATACTTTCAATTTAAACCTGCCCAATATTATGGGGTTGAACGGTTCCCCACTGTGTGGAGAAGAGAAACCTGTGGGGTGGAAATGGCGTGTGAGAAGATGATCACAGAGAAGCTGTTTATCATTTTTGACGAACTCTTGAACAAGCTTGTTGCCATAGAAACACTATAGTAAGCTTTACTTATATTCCACTTATCTCAAGTGAATGAAGTCTGAGGTCAGTATGTCCGTGTGTTAAGACACATTCAAGGTTTTTAATTTTTTATGAGGGTTTGTGGGATTTGACCTTTACATGCGTTCACCTTTAAACCCTCAGGTTCCCACAGGAGCTGAACATGGGGAAGGTCAGCGCAGAGATCACGTGGAATCTCTTCGCCACAGATATGAAGTATGCAATGGAAGGTGAGTGACAGACTTTGAAACAAGGTTTAAGACCCTTTGCGTATTTATTCTACCTGTGTGTATGCTTGTGCTCCCATTTAAGTATAATAATTATAATGCGGTACATTTGTGCTCACCTGCTTGATTTTTGTGAACGCACATATGCGTGTATACCTGTAAGTCTGTGCTTGTGCCATGATTTCACTGGTGTGTATATGGATATGTGTAACAAGAATTTATGCGAGCTTGTTCACAGTCTGACCTGAATACAAAAATGTATAATTCCACTGGTCCGTACCCAGCTACATGATCCCAGACAGCTGCTTTTACTTAATATGCGCATTATAT
>JAODLC010000007.1:8615586-8633211 GCA_026781145.1 Hippopotamyrus pictus
ATGTACTATATACATCTGTGTATAAGATACCAGTCTGGATGTTACCTTTCAAACATGTCAGTGTCTCAGCTTATTTATGTTATACACACATTATCCAGACAACAGCCCTTAACTTGGTGAGCAGTTCAGAAATGGGTGGTTGTTTGGGCTGATATGTATGGATCTACACAATCTGACAGCCCTCCGTTTCATAGTCCTGGTTTTGACAGCCTTGATGTCTTGGAATCCAAGGACTCGTTGAGTTTAATTACCTGGAGGATCTTAGCTTCTGCCAGAACGAGGCCATAGCTCGTTGGCCCGTGTCGGCAGGTCTCCTAGATGCTCCAGCTCATGCTGCACCGGATCAGTAGCTTTCAGGTGTAACAAACACTGCCTCTGTGCTGTGCCGTTGTGCGGCACCGAGACACTAGCGCCTCTTCTTGTGCAGTGAGAAACCCAGTTTCTATTTATTCTTTCCTTCCATCTATCTATCCATCAATCCATCCATCCATATCTACTGCCACTTTTCCATTGCCACCAAGAACTGAGCCATACTGTGAACTGATGGTTTTCCCTTGTGAATTATCCGAGCCGTACTCGAGTCATACCTTCACTGACATGAAAGCATGACCGAATCAAACTGGTCGCTTCACCACCATCTGATTCCTGAAAATGCACAGAGATACCAGGGGCATATTCCATATGTTAGTCTTCAGTTATATTAGCATTCATTGCGATGCACTGATGCAATCCCAATAACTCAGAACTTCCAAATTTCCAACCACCTACTTAAAAATGTACTACAGACCAGCAGAACAGAATGGATTCATAATGTAAATTTATGCAAACAAATGCTAACTGCGATAGTGTTTGATGCTAACATAAGACGGTGATACTCAAAGACTTGCTAACTTGGAAATCAGCATACAGTAAATCATAATGTGCACTCTTTGAACAGTAAATTAGCGTCTCTTCGATTTTATGTCACTGTCACTCTCCAAACCCGGCAACATCTTTACCAAGTTGACCCTTCTGCAGTGGAAAACCAAAGGGAGCTGGGAGTTAGAACCGCGCTGTAAATGGTCTCTTCACGGGACGGCTCAATTACGGCTTGGTTTCTATATGTCAGTGGAAAAGCGCCACACTTTACCATGGTTAGGATTGCAGTAAGCTTTAAGCCTATCTTTGGTATCACAGAGCTGTAGGCACGGAACACCCTAGACTGCATGCTCGCCCAATGTATTGCACACACAGGCAGATTAAAGCAAGCACAAAGGACAATTTTGGGGAGATCAGTTCACATACACGCATTGCTTTGGATGGTGGGAGGGAAGCCAGAATACCTGCAAAAACATGTGGAGAACATGCTGCGCACACACGCACGCGCACACAGATGAGGGCAGTATTTCAGCTTGAAAGCTGAGAGATGTGAGGTTACCGTACTGCTCATTCTTTTCTTATTGTAAGACAATAGTGTTAGAGATTGTAGGAACACCTCACAGGTGGCTGCCGTCCTCACTGGTACAGCGGTCTGAACGTGGTGCGATAGCCATCAGTAAATAGTGTAGACACGGGGCTGGTGTCACCGTTTGGGGCGTCTTCTCTGCCGGCGGAGGATGTTCACACTGAGGCTCCCTTTCAAACAGCACTGTTAGCTGCCTTCTGCCTGCATTATCAATGCAGCCGGCCCGAGCGGAGGCCCTCGGCTGTTTTTCATCCTTCACACATTTGCACATTTCCACATATCAGACCTCAAGGGGAATATGGGGGGGGGGGGGGGGGGGGGGGGGGCGCCACTGCCATGAGGGCACAATTAATGAAGAGCACTGTGCGGATGCTTGCTTGCTAGGCTGTGCCCCACAAAGACGGATCTCGGGGTGAGTCTCTACGCTCTTGCCGTCTTCATTGCATAGCTGTGTCGGGATGTTTATCAGCGGTGTGACACCCAATCCGCGAGGAGATACTTCACATTTGTTGCAGCAATCGAAATCCAGCTCATAGTAAACCAAATTGGGTTCTAGGCAAAATTCCTCCCCGTATGTTGAATAAAAACAGATTTATTGCTTTTTCTTAAGCATGGAAAAATAGCTGAGAGGGATGCGTTGACGATTTACATCTTCAGGGCTTCTGCTTCCAATCCAGAGTTTGCATATATTCTCCTCATGGTCATCTAGCTCTCCTCCTGCAGTGGACTCGCTTCTCATTGAAGGTGTACCTTGTCTTGCATCACATTCTCTGGAGGGCAGACGCTGGGCCATTGTAACCCTAATAAGTAGTTGTAGTTCAGGGTGGATGATTGTAATGAGCCTTGTCATTGGCTTATAGGAACGTGATGTAGTCCCGTGAGGAGAACAGTGCTCCAAAGCAGCACTCTGCTATCTCTGAGTGCTGAGTCAGGGTGCTATGCGTCTTGATTTACTGTCAGTGTCATATAAATGTTTTACCTGCGGTGTTGCTGTTTTGTACTTTTTTATGATTCTATTGATCAACATGAATCTAAGTGTCCCATTTCAGGCATGCGAGTCAGATGTCCATCATTGTGTTCATTCATTCTATTGTTCCTCTCTCGGGAGTCCCAGTAGGTTGGTGTGTTTTGTGTGAGGGGCTTGCCTGTTAAACCTGAAATGCATGCCGTGAGGTGCTAAAGTTAGTTTTGTTCATTTCTTTTTGTTCTCTTTTTGTTGCACTCATCCATCCAAATTAGAGAATTCCCTAAAATAAAGCCTTAGTCCATTCCACATTCCTCCGATATATGACTGTCCTCATCGAGCCAGTCGGCCTTTCGTGAAAATAAAGCCTGAAAAATAAGTGTGGAACAGGGTTTCCCAAACCAGTCCTCAGTGACCCACAGACAGCCCATGATTTTCTCCCTCCCAGCTCCTGAGGAAAAATGTGAACTGTCTGGCAGAGCTAGGAGGGAGCAAAAATGTGGGCTGTCTATGGGTCCCCGAACACCGGGTTGGGAAGCACCGCTGTAGAACGTAAATTTTTAAAAGTTTAAGTAAACTTATAAAGCATTGCGTTGTCTTCCTTCACTTCGAAAAAATAAATATAAGGGTCGATATAGCTAACATCAGGCGATTGGATTTCTGTCTTTATAGCTTCCACAATAACGCCATTATTTGCCTGTCAGAATACCTGGAGTAGCATCTTTTATCCGAGTTGGGCCACGAGTCAATCATCTGCGACGAGAGAGATTGGTGTCAAGCTCTGGCCATCACCACACATCCCGTCTGAGATAACCTGCAGCCCTCTAACTCTGCTGGCAAAATTGGGAAGCTGGGAAGGTGGCAGGTTACGCCGGGGGGCCTCCGAGTCACTGGGCTGATAAAAGGCACCGTGGGTGTGTTGGTTCTGCATGACGTGTTTTAATAACTGCGAGGGTTATTCTGACCAGTTTCAGCAAAAGTAGAATATCTTTGCATTCCAGCTTAGTTCACACAGAGTGAAATTCCATCTTTCAGCATGCTTGTTGAAATCATTTTGGCTTGTTTTGAATCCCTGCTCCCCAAACCATGAAATTTGTAAGGATATGTGGTACAAGTGCGCTGCCTCGAAGAGGTTTGACAATGAACCAAAACAAGATGCTGCCTGTAAGTGGTCCTTTTAAGTACCACCCTTAAAATTTCAGTTCAACAAAGCAGCATGCCAGGTTGATCAGGATGCAACCCCCTCTGTCCCACCTCACCCATTTATTTTGTTTTCGGCTTGGACTGTTCTGATGGTATGCCCCATCATGTGACCATGTCATAGTCATGTGATCATTGGCTGAGAATGCACACACAGGAAAGGCACCTAAACCAAAAGAACTAGCAGAAAACCTGTTCTCTTTAAGGCAAGGTTTCCTGTATCTCTTTGCAAATCCAGACTATAAGCCAATAAAAGTCGACAACCCAGTGAAATGCAGAACAGCGCTCATGCTTCTAAGGAACACATTAGCTTGATTGTACATTTCAGCAGTATCCACTTGTTCAGGAAAAAAACTCTCCTGATTCACAGTTGCGTTCTGATTGTTTTTAACAGCCTCTGATATTTTTTTTACTCTGTGCAGTGAGTTAAAGAAGACTGTTGTTTCTGTGTAGCTTTTACCCCCCTGCCACATAGACACTCTATTGGTTTGTAATGAATTGTGCGTTTTGTGTAGCCAAACATCGCCGTGATCTGAATGCAGATCAGTAATTGAATCCTGTGCTCACTTGCATGGACCAGATTTGAGTGATGAGAGTGGAGGTCAGGATGCAGACCTCAGTGAAGCTTGCTATTTGTGTGTTTTTAGTTCTAGCTGGGGAGTTAGCATCTCTGTCACATCCAGCAGGAATATTCCAAACTTTAAAGCATTCTGCACACCCAGTCTATAAATGCATCCATTTTCCACCAGTAGTGAGGCTTATAAATTTAAGAAGGACATTCATTGTGACTTTTCCCACAATTCCACACTCATTTCCGGTCACAAGGGAGCGATCATTATGGGCTATGTATTGAAATTTTCTAGAGTGGATATGAAACGTATTTTACGGTGCCCAGCTTGCTGTTGTTCAGCTTTACATTTCGGCACTGTTTAATTCACGGATTAAATCACATAAAAGACACCTTATAATCACTTTATTGCCATGTCCCAAGAGCGACCTCATATGAGTTCATGCCAATGGAATAAAAATGGACCGATTATGAAAATGGATTAATCTGCAGTCTCAAAGGGGGAGTTAGCTTCTATTTTGTCCCCCAGAATCTCTCCAGGCATCACCTGCTGTCGACGTCCACACTGAGAATTTCATGTTGCCACTTTGTGGGTGTGACAGGAAAACAAACATTTCATAAGCATGTTTCTTATGTCAAATTAAGTCTAAATCCTGTTATGGCAGGAAGTCAGTACCTGCCATTTTCTCCATAACCTACAGTGGGCTTTTGTGATGCCTGTATATGAATATGTTTTAAAAATTCTTTATTTTTAAATATGTTTATTTATTGCAAGTCATATCACCATCGCAATATTGAACGTTATTGCACGTCACAGATATTCCTCATATCATGCAGGCCTACATAGGGGTTAAGGCTGTCATGGTTTGGACTAGGGTTATGCCCATAGAAATCAATGGATGGTCTCCAAAAAGATATAGATACCTAATCTGTATGTGAGAGTGTTTTGGGAAGAACATTACTGCTGTTCTTGAGCAATATTCCTGATACTCGTCTAAATGCTCATGAATGGGTGATATTTATAACAGCAGGTAGCTGATAATAATATTGTTCTACTAAATGTCCTTTTACACTAGTGGTTATAAGTGTCTGACCAGTGATGGTCAGAGGCAGAGTAATAGCTCAGCACTGGTTTGGGAGCATTTTCTGTTTTGCATTTTGGAGGTATTTTTATTTCTTTTTTAAATAATAAAATCCCACCAAATGCCATTGTTCTGTAGCTCTGTGGTAGTAAATTAATTCCCCTTTGAACTTTATACAGTCTGTAAAAGAATTTGCATGCAGACATCTCAGCTTTACGCTATAGCCAAAACTAATCCTAATATAAGAGGTTTTCCCTCCCTGAATGCAGGAGCTAGACCAAACTTTGATGGCTGACTTGACAGTTCATGGCTGGTGAACATATCTCAGGGTTATAGATATTTTACATTTAGCAGGATACAACCTTGTCTCATCCATGGTTTAACTGTGTTTGAAGGACACATTCTGTTCTTCCCCAAAGTAATTGTATTGATGCTTTCTAAATATGCACCAGACTCCTATTCCTGCCCTTGTGGGATAATTAGACTTGACGGCAATTCTGACACTTTTGTTTCCTCTGCCCAGTGTCTGGTTTTTTCTTCTCAGTTTCACTCGCAGAAACAGCTTTCTTGCATTCTATTGGTCAAAGTCATACAAGACATACAGTACCCCGTGTCCAGGTTTTTATGCTGTTTGTATGCCTAGAGAACACATTCTGCTACTTTTATTTAGAGTTAAATCTCGAGGATATGTGGACTTCTTTTTAAATGAGAACTCCATCTATAGTAATATCTATATTTCAAATGTGCTTATGAGAATCCATATATTTTGTGTTAATGGAAATTATGTGAAGTTGTACACAAGGCACAGTGTCAGCAAAAACGTTTGCAAAACGTTTCTTCAATTTTTCTTATTAAATAGTCTTCATGTCAGTGCTTGGTGTTCTCAGTCTTTCTGTGCTCATTTTGTAATGGAGTCAGACAGGTTAGTTTTAGTTTGCCCTCAATCTCATGTGCAAAGTTGCATATGATATTATGGGTTAATGTTAAATATGAATATTAATGCAGATTTATTTAGTTGGTACTAGTACTTTAAGTGGTCTGGAAAAGTCATTTAAATAGTTGACCATTTATGTTTCAGGAATGACTAATGACAGGCAGTTGACGGACCGCTAATAATGTGCCTTACCTGTAACAATTACAAATGCAAACAGCACTCATTTATCCAATAGCTTTGTACGCTGTTAGTGTCGCGTTAAAAGTTAGTTTGCAGAGGCATAGGACATCGGCCAGGACTCGCACACACATGGTGGGGGTCTTCCTTCCAAAAATACAGCCACATCACCCCCAAACCCCCTTCCCCTTTTTTTTCGTACGCACTTCCTAGTGAAGCTGCCTGACAGGCTGTCTTCACTCTGCGTCTTAACACTCCCCTACTGGATGGAGGCTGCTTTTGTGCGTGCGTCCATCACCCGTCCAAATGCAAATGTTGCTCAGCAATTACAGGTCCTCTCATTTCATTACTGCTGATCTCTCCCAGCCAGACCCCATGCATATATATTTATGTAATGAGAAGGCTCTGTGAAATTGGACAGCATCGTGAAACCTCGGCCATATTAGGTGTTTATTATACATGAGCAATCGGCTTCATTCCCCAGGTGCATCTATTTCAAAAGCAATAGGAATGATTTCTGTATGAAATACACAGTGCACTAATAATGCAAGCAGCACTGCTAATGAGGAATATCAGCACTCGGCACCACATAAGAGGCCAGCAGGACTGTGCATTATAGTAAAACAAAATGTAGTCATGTCTGTTTATTTGTGGTGAATGATGCAGTGTGGTAAGACTAGGCTGTGGGGCAGTGAGAGTTTTCTATTATCAGCTTGTCTTAAAGAAATTTCAAATTATGATCAAGAATTGTGACTGTAATAGTCTGAATTTATGTGTTGCTCACCAGATATTTATGTCGGAGTCTATGTCAGTATCCAAAGCTGACGTCTTTGCTCCGTAAAACACACACAGCCTTCTGTGAAAGGCTGAAAGACCTGCGGAAGATCCATTGAGATGGAAACAGTACAGGCTCTTGTAAAGTGCTGTGGCCTGCCTCCATTTTTCAAAGCAGCCACTCGCTTCGCCCCGCTCCGCTCCACCTGGGTTTCTTTTAAACAAGAAAGGTGCTCTTGGATACAGCATCCTTGCGGTGTCCCAGGATGTCCGGGCCATTCTGTTGCATGCGGTTGAGAGCATCCTGTTGTGAGGAGGAGGGGCTGTTTGTTCCACCTGAATTCCCTCATGCATTTGTTGCTCTAAGCTGAGGACAAGTATCGTCAGAGGCGACAGGGGTCACAGTGCAAGTGGAAGTCCTGCTGGACCTCGGGGCCATCGTGACCCGGGAGGCCCTGCTTCCTGTTTACATTGCCAATGTCTAAAGGGCTCTGTCTGCTCCTTCACCAGATAACAGCAACCTTCACTGGCAAGCAGTTCAAAGAAAGAATATGAGCAGAAAAAAAAAAGAATAGATATGAAGGTTTCTGCAGGCTCCCTGTCGGATGACGTGGAACAACAGCTTTGGGTCATCGGTTCCTGCTATCTGCAGTGCAGTCCAGTGAGGTTTAGATGGAAGCCAGGCAGTGAAGGCTCAGTCCAGTGCCAGCCAGCCAGCTAGTTCATAAAGTGGCACCATCCCACTTGATTTCTCATCTCCCTCATCCCCTCTGGGTCTCCATAGTCTGTTAGTCTAAAGGTCTCGGTATAACAACCAGGGAAAATGTAATATTCTATCAAAATGAAACTGAAGGAAAGTATGCCTGCAAAATATAAAATGCAGAAAAATGTATGCTTTCACTAAATAAACAAATACGCTTTCCCTCCGTAAATATATTCATTGTTTTCTTGACAAACTGTTACCCCCAACCCTGAGCCCTGGGGGCTGTTGACCAGAATCTTGACAACTTTTGCAGCACAGATCATGTGACGCCCAAGTAGTTACACCCTGAATAAAAACATTTGTCAGATGGCAAAAATGGAATGAGTGGCAGGTTACAGCTTGCTGAAATATAGTTTCTGACACCTAAATATTTAATGATGCTCACTTCTAGAGAAGGTGGTGTTAATACTCTTGCTGTCTCTCCTATTTAGAATGGAGTACTCTGTAAATGTGCTGGTGTCTTTAAGATTAATGTTTGTGTTCTGAATTCCTAAATGGGGCTTAAAGAGCAGGAAGCATAACAGAAAAAGATAAAAAGAGGCATTATTACAGTCGACTCTTCCACATGGTGGGGCTTAGGGGCACAGCCCCCTCTCCCACGATCCGAAAAAACCTAATAAAATACTTTGGTCCCCTTGGTGAGCAGAACGAAGTGAAACACCGTGAACACGTTTGGCGTCCTCCAAACCAACACTGTATGTATATTTTATACAGTTATTAAACTTGTCTTGTCTGCTGCCCTTTGCGTGTCGTCTGTGGTTTTCAAAACACTCCCAAAAAATTCCTATTTAATTTCTTATGCCAACCCCGCATTATATTCAAACCACGATGGTGAACGTCGCGAAGCAGAAGGGTCGACTGTATATTTACCAGTGGAGCGGCATTGCCTTTCTGCGGTCTAAGATGTGAGACAGACTGGATATACCAAACCTCTACTGAAAGATGTGCTGAGCCGAACCATTTCAGCTGTGAAACAAGATCTTCATTTCAGGAAACCGCCTTCCTCAAATTTACGCTCGAATTGCCACAATTCACTCATCGATCTGAGTTAGGTTCGATTACCTTTTCAGCACCTTTAGATTATCCTTGGTATTATGATTCAGAGGCATTACGTCGATCTTGGCTCCTGACAGTCATTCTGCAGGTCCGGGAAGTCTTTCCAAAGTCTTGTTCATTGTTGTGACAATGAATTCATCCTTCTTGTCGCTAGTTTTAAGTTTCAGGTTTGATTTGATCAAGAGACTGTGGTTTTCTTTATGGAGCATGGTGTTCTTATGGCTCTTTACCACCAAGAACCAAACTGTACCGCGAGGAGATGCTTTTCCATTGTATATTATCTAAGACGTATCCATGCTAACATGGCCCTGCTTTCTAGCAGGGCAAAAGTGTGACTAAACCAACATCACCATCTGATTGGTCAACATGTATGGAGATGCATTATGCATGGATTATCTGAAGGAAAACATTTGTAATTAAGTATTTTTGCAGGCTTTTTTATTTCCTAGGTCCTTTATCTCAGCTATGTCCATTTCCTGTATTTCTTGCTGTTGGATTGTGTTGTTCACAAATATTTTTCACATCCATAGGTTTTTTTAATTACAATAGTTTGTTAAAGGTGCTTCTCTGCCTCCAGGACATTAAGTGTAGTTATACGGGGCTTTGGTGAATGAAGTGTGTGTGTGTGTTTGTGTGTGTGTGTGCGCGCGTTTGTGCAAGTGTGTAGCTTAATCCAGCCAACGGAGAAGATTTATTTTGGTCAGTTTCTATAGTTGAGAAGAATTGACCTTTTATGAAGTGAATTTCCCTTTTTCAATAACTGGCCTCTTTTTTGATGGGTTGGTATTCTGTGCCCTTGGAGCTAAGAGTAATGTTCAGCCCTTCCATTTGTAGTGAATACGCACGATAAAATCGGGGGTCTGCCCGTGTGCTTGGCTTCCCCAAGGATGTTCAGCATGCCCTGGAGTTAGCACGGCTCTCCTGCTCAGGCAGTGAGGTACACCCTTTATCCAGTTTGTCTTTCATCGTGTATGTAATCCACCTTGCATTTGGTGCTCCAACCAGCAATGCCAATCCAGTTTTTCTTAAGTTGCCTGAGCTGCTGTGCTGCTCTCTGACAATCCCTTAACCTTTAATGTTAAGGCCGTCTCTCTGGTGTGTCCTCTCTCTCTTTGTTGTGCTTCTGAGCAGATAATAAATGAACAGCTGATAAAATCTGTTGTTAAAATCTAAAGCCACATGGTTCAGCTTCAGTCTGTCCTTATTACCATTGTCTTTTATATCCAGAGACTATTTTCCTTAGTTTTATTTATGAGCTGATCTGTATCACAGCTGAATGCAAATCTTTCTATTAATGATGTCCAGCTGTCTTACTGGATTGAAATTTTTCTAAAGATAAAAATGTGTCTTGAAGTGGGAAAGCTGAAAGAGTGACAGACGGCAGTCTGTGATCAAGACACTTGCTTCTGTATTACATTATGTATTTATTACTGTGGTAATTCTTATTGTGTTAAGGTACCAGTTCCCTCCGTTTTGTTCAGCTGATACTGTATGTTAATGATACTGTTAATATATCACCTGGTTGGTTGGGGGGGGGGGGGGGACAAAAGCTGCTCATTCACAAATGTTTGTGCTGACTCTGCTTTTTGTGTTGCTCTTCTATACTTACAGAACACGAGAAACACCGTCTTTGTAAGAGCACTGACTACATGAATCTGCACTTCAAAGTGAAATGGTTTCATAATGAGTATGTCCGGGACCTGGCTGCATTCAAGGACACCATTCCAGAGTATTCTCTGTAGGTATCCCACTGTTGTGCTCTTTGACTTAAGCCAAATAGGTCCTTCTGCCACCGAACATGGAAATGAAAAGCGACCTGTGTTCCCAATACGGTCACCATTTGACCCTCCTTCCCTGGTTTTTCATGAGATGTTTTTCAGAAGGATAAGTAATCCCTCTTTGTATTACAGGTCATAATTTGCTAAGAGGTCCAATGAGACAGATGATGCCCTCTCTCAGTACCTGCTTTTCTAATCATAACATTTTCCTGCCATTCTCTCCCTCCTCTGCTTCTCCCCACCATCTTCCTACTGCTCCTCTGCCTCTCCTGATTCTCTGATTTTTCCTACTGCTCTCCAGCTTCTCCTGGTTCTTCCCATAATATTCCTGCTGCTTGCTTCTCCTGCTTCTCTCCACCATCTTCCTACCATTTCCCTGCCACTCCTGCTTCTCCTCGCCATCTTCCTACCGCTCCCTGGCTTCTCCTGCTGCTTCTCATCATATTCCTGCTGCTTGCTTCTCCTGATTCTCTCCAGTCTTCCGGATGCTCCTCTCTCCCATCTCCTGCTTCTCCTCACCATCTTCCTACCGCTCCCTGGCTTCTCCTGCTTCTTTCCCCCATCTCCCTGATGCCCCCCTGTCTCCAGTCTCCTTTTTCTCCCTGCCTTTCCTCTACTTCTGTTTGTGTGGTGGAGTGAATGGTTTTAATTGGATGTCTCTGTCATACGCTTCTGCATATTTATCAGGGAATAATTTAGAAGTCGTCCTTTTTGTATGGTAAGATTTATTGCTACCCTTCGAAGGAGTTATGTGCGCTATACAATATTCTGGCTCTCTGTAAAGCAGGAAAATCAATGCTTGAATACTTTAAGAAATAATTCAAAATGGATATATTTTGTGCCTTTTTCATGAGCAGGTATATGTGTAACTTGATTTCTTTGCTCCTTTTACGAGAAATACATTTTGTAGTTAATAAGCATTCCGGGGGAATGGATCCCCCCATAATTCCATCACTGCAGTCACGCCGTTTCTCCAGCAGCAATGAGTTTTTAAATTCCACTTTCCTCGGGGACAGGCTCCCAATTGCATCCTTGGTGAAAAGGTGTTACGCTGTGTGTAGACACCATCACCTTACGTGTCACCTCGTCAGGGAAGAGAAGGCCTCCCTTCCTGCTCACATCTCTCTACAACATGCTGTAACTTTCCTGCAAGTCCACAAAATCCCACTAAGGATACAGGTGCCATACATGGTGTCCCATGTCCCATGTAGGAAGACCACCTTCTGCTCTGATGCGAGGTCTTTATCTTCGCTCCTTGCAGGTGGTTTGAACCCTTTGTCATTCAGTGGTTAGATGAGAATGAAGATGTTTCCATGGACTTCCTGAACGGAGCTTTGGAAAGAGACAAAAAGGACGGTGTAAGTAAAACTTACAGATGATGTAGTGTCATAGGTGGAAAATATTGGTTTCCCATTAAATAAAGGATTTCCTTTGATATATGAAGAACTCTTTTGAACTCCTGGGAATTTAAGGCACATCAACACAAAATGCAGTTTGCCGAGTTAAAAAGGAATCTTCTGTTGACCTCACAACCCAGACTAGGAAAAACAAACTTCAAGGATTGTTGCCACCATCTTAAGGAGTTTTCTTCAGCTTATAATGCTCTGCTATACATTAAGGTCATTAATAAGCATTTGTCTGAGATGCTGTTAAGTGCAAATTCCAGTGTCATACCGTTTATATGTATTTAAAATAAAATTAAAAAAAAAACTGTGTCCTGAGATGAAGGAGATAGTTTTACACCAGGGTTCCCGCTGGATTTTCTCTCTGGTTCCCCTCCGGCCTCCTCCACTGCAGTTCCAGCAGACCTCTGAGCATGCCCTCTTCTCCTGCTCTGTGGTGGACGTCTTCGCACAACTCAACCAGAGCTTTGAGATCATCAGGAAGCTGGAGTGTCCCAATCCCCAGGCCCTCGGCCACTTTATGTGTCGATTTGCCAAGGTGAGGCTGGTGGGCTTGGAACCTACCCTGCAGCTAGAGAGCTGATTTCCAGCTAAGGAAACGACAGAGGGAAAGGACAGGGATATACCCGCAACTTCTTCTGAGGGACGGCTGCTACTGCGCTGCTGTGACATTTTGTAATTAACTCTAAAAGGTCACATGGACTTTCTCAGTAATGCTGACTTATTTATAGTCACAGCAGACAAATTTTCCAGTTGGGTCAGTTTCATTTCGATCCAGACAAATGTCAGTATAGGGAGCTGCAGTTTTTGCTCACTGTCTATAACATCATACACAACTGGCATGGCTCAACCATCCACAACACCTCTAATTACCCACCGGGTCGGGTGAGTCTCAGATTAAATTTTCCTTGTTTTTAAATTTCCCCTCTCTTGTTGAAGTCAGTCAGTGTAAAAGGCCCCCAGGGAAACATCAGGGCACGTACACCCTGGGGGTTCCTCACGGCTGGTTGAGAGTGTAGCAGAGTGACCAGGATATTTTTGAGATTCAGAACCTAGCAATAACAAAACTCCCTGAATAGACAGTTAAATTATTAGTTTAAATATAAGAAAATAAAAAGGAGTAGCACACCGTTTATTACAAAATTCAGTACACCACTGTACACCACTTATAAACATACTGAACGTTAAAAATGGTGAAAAGGTGACATTAAAACAATATCTAACGATGGTTGACACAAAGCCACTACCAGTACAGTATGCTTCAAACATCGATAAGGGGTGGTTCCTCACTTATTGACCAATTCGATTAATGACTTTTTCATCAGAATGGAACTTGGTCATTGAGTGAGGAGTGTCTCTACTGTATGTTTTTTTGAACAAATATCTTTTCCATTTTAAATTATTTTTTTCTAGTGTTATATATGGGATAATTTTCGTTATTATCTAGTTCTGTTGTAGGTTTAAAGTAGCTTTTATGTTATGAATATTATATAATGTGTTATGATTGTATTAGTGTACACAATGAATATTTTGTTGCATTGTGATGCAGTAAGTGCTTTGGAATCGATAAGTATTTGCCTCTTGCGGTTGGATTTTTTTCCCCTCTTTTTCAGACTATTAATAAAGTTCTGCTAGAATATGCTGCAATAATCTCCAAGGACTTCAGCTTACATTTGAGCAGGGAGAACGTGGTAAGGATACACACGTTGGGTGTCTCTGTCCCAATTCAGACCTGAGCGTGACAATCTAGGACTCATCATGACAGACTGTCCACAATGGGCTCCAGAAGCTGAGTACTGTATGACAAGGTTACATAACTTAGCAGGAAGCTATCATTCTACCTGTAGCTCTTATTATGTAATGCCTCTATATTTGCAGCTGTTTTTTATTGTAAATAATTTAAAGCTTCATCCAAACTGTAGCAAATCACTCTTCAGATGTGTTTGCACCACCACAGGTTGTGAAAGAAAGCAGATGCAGGATTTTGTTGCAGATTAGAGCTGTGTCTGTAAGCTTAAATCTGCCCACGAGTGCGTTATAAACGTAGCATGGCATGTGGCTGTGAATCACCCTAAATCCCGCCTTTCGTACACTCTTTCCGACAGCCTTGCATCCTCCTCAACAACATCCAGCAGCTCCGCGTGCAGCTGGAGAAGATGTTCGAGGCCATGGGTGGAAAACAGGTCAGTGTCCTCACATCCCAACCCACCTCAACAAGCTCTCCGCAGTACTGTTATTGGATCAGTGGGTCAGAGGGCAATGCCTTAACCCAAAAGGTCAGTGGTTCAACTTCCATAGCAGGCAGAATAATTATATCCAAAAGGTGCTGGATGCTGGCTGACCCTGCACTCTAGCGCCTCAGAACTTACTTACACTGCATATTTACACATATCGTTCTCTCATGGGACGCAAAATGTAAAAACACCCCTAATTTCCCCATGGGATGAATGAAGAACAAGTATTCCCTTCTGTGGTAGAATATGTGCAGGTGGCGTAGTGGTTAAGTACAGACTCGTAACGTAAAGGTCGCCAGTAAATCCTGGAAGTAAACATGATTTAATTTGATACTTCAATCCCTTTATCTTTTCGCTATTTCAAACTGGTTGGTGCATTATGAAGACCATAGTGTTTCAGTTGTAATAAAATAGTCAGTCATTTGTCACGTTGCATTTCTGAATGTCCAGCTACAAGTGCAGCACACAAAAGTTTCACATTCCTGTGAATTCAGGTGTTAGATATTTGAGACATATCATTTTGAGTCCTGGCAGCTGTCAATCACCAAAGTCAGGAAGCTGGTGGTGTAGAGGAATTATTCTCAGGTGCCCCAGACAATCTACACTTTCAAGTCGTACAGTGAACACCGCTGCTTTTGCATGCTCAGCACAGCACAATGCCTGAGAATATGGTGTTTTGTTTGGTCTCTAAGAGATTCCCACATTCCTTGTGTCTCTCTAGAGCCTTTTCACAGCCCAGTAGTAGGTCACATGGTATTCTTTGATGTACGGCCTGATTTGCGGATGTTTTTATATTCAGTACAGGCTGGAGTCTGTGTGATTGCATGCCATCTCAAGGCTCATAAAAGCCAACACAATCACCAAGGGGTCTTAAGGCAGGAGGCTCTTCTGCTATCTTGTGTTCGCTGTCAAGTCTGAAGTAAAATGATAAATAATCTAAAGAAGGTCAGACATGTAGGCTTGACTTCCGTAGCTTTTAGTTAACATCCTTTGGGATGGTCACGTTTATCAAAGGTGAGGAAACATGCAGTAAATTACATGCATGAAGTTTTTTTGTTTCCTTTTGATATTTTAATATCTGTGCTCATGTCTCATTTCATGCAGCTCCCAACCCATGGATCGATACTCCGAAGGTTATTCCAAATTCTGACAGTGCACTCTAACCGCCTTCGCTTTCAGGACAGGCTTCCTCTAAGGAAAGCTCCGCCCCACTTTTTCTTTGTGTAATTATCTGCGGACAGAACACCGTCTTCCAGCTTGCACCCGCTTATGTTCTAATTGAAATATGTTTCATCAACTTAATGACAATTCCTGTTTTTAACCCATACCTCATTACGTGTGTCTTAACCTGGAGCCAGCGTCTCAAATAATTTATGTTTCATTAATTACGCTCATCCCCTTAAGCTTCAGATATATTCATTATTAATGTCGACCCTTTATTTTACATCACAGACCACTGAGAAACCCTGATTTATTGTAAGAGCCATATTATCATATTAATGTATCATATTAATTACTTTTATATGCACGACTTAAGAAGGAAAAGGAAGACTGAATTCAGATGAATGTCAACAATGTGTTAATCTTTCTGAATAATCCCACTGAATAGTTTGATGTATCCTAAGGCCAGATATTAGCCAGAATCTTTGTATAGTTTTTGCTTTGTGTGAATGGAGTGTAAGGACTTTATTTTCCCTGGTGTCTTCAAACGTATACAAACGCTTTTAATGGTCCCTGTTACTGCAGGGCACGTCACCATCCGGTGTCCATCTTACGGAGTGCTAGCAG
This sequence comes from Hippopotamyrus pictus, assembly GCA_026781145.1. Classification (NCBI taxonomy): domain Eukaryota; kingdom Metazoa; phylum Chordata; class Actinopteri; order Osteoglossiformes; family Mormyridae; genus Hippopotamyrus; species Hippopotamyrus pictus. The sequence continues at coordinate 8,631,752 of JAODLC010000007.1, forward strand.
TGATAGCATGCTCGCCACGTCGGCACTGCATTTCCCAGCAGCCCACAGACAGCAGCAGTCGCCTGCAGAAGCAGCGTTGCACCCTTGTGCCCTAGTGTTTCACCCTCTTGTACCTCACTGGAGGCTGTGGCAGTGTCTCCTCCCCCATCTCTTAACGGGCAGCGATGTTACACGTGCAGAATGGCAAGAGGTACAAGAGGCCATCCTGACAGCTTCTTATCAGCCGCTTTTAGGCTGAAATCCACCCCCCCAAGCCAGGTATTCAGGTTCAGCACAGCTGACAGCCAGGATAACACAGGTCCGTATTTTAATAAAACAAAAAAATTAAGAGGTTGACCAAGTGAAGAACAGTGTTCTTACTGCTGTGCATACCTCTTTGCAATTGCGGTTCTGTAGTACTTTGATACAGTGTTTCTCTAAATGGCCCCGATACATCAAGTTCACTGTGCAATAAAGGCTTAACTTGTGTGTCACACCATATCCTGTCTAAAAAATAGATGAGACAAATGAAAAAATCCTTATAGTGCGTGGAGGAAGACGACCTTTTAAAATACAAATAGCATTCTAGACCTCATGATGGATCCAAATTCTGCACTGAAACAAATAGTATTCCTACAGCATTGCTCAGCAGCTTACTCATTTTTATGTAGGGTCTCCATCAAATGGGGGGAAGCTAACCGATTTTTCCCCCTAGAACTGCCATAGGGATCCCTCTCCTTCATGGTTTTCTGGCCATTTCTCCCACTTAGATGTTGTATTCCTGACCAATATTAAATGCTATTAAATCGGCTTGCAATTCTCTTCTTGTCATGAAATTTTTAAGTGCTTTGGGGGTAGCGAAATAGAAGGTGCTATATAGAAAAGAATTGGGCCAATGATTGAAACTGGATGTAGGAGGTCTGTCTGCAGAGGGGAGCACAGCACCTCCACAGATTTGTGCGTGTCTCGATGTCCATGCCCTGCTCCACCATCAGGTGGAGCTCCTCCCTCTAGCAGTAGTGCACATAGCCCAATACACAGTCCCTAGATGATCCCTAATCAGGCCATAATTAGCAGCTACCTGCGTGAATGGTGGCTGTAATTGTAATTACCAGTATAGATAACGTAAACCCAAACTGTTCTGCCTGCTTACTTTGATCCTGCATTTGACACTGCAGAGTCCGCTAATGGGAAAGCTTTGAGCCATGAACACACTCCTGGCCTTTTCACCAGCCCTGGTGCCTGAGCGCAGCAGGAGTGCGATCAGGATGTATGAATGCTGTAAAAATTCCTATCTAACGCTATTCCCCCACTCCTGTATTTTAAAGTTAAAACTTCACCTAATTTGTTATTTCAGGCAGAGCTGTTTTCTTTGTTTGTAGCTGGATGCTGAGGCAGGTGACCTTCTGAAGGAGCTTCAGAATAAGCTCAACACTGTCCTGGATGAGCTAAGTGGAGTGTTTGGCTCCAGGTAGGACCGA
>JAODLC010000007.1:8633311-8652199 GCA_026781145.1 Hippopotamyrus pictus
CTAAGTGGAGTGTTTGGCCCCAGGTAGGACCCCCCGCCCCCCCCCCCCCAAAAAAAAAAAAAACACTTGGATCAATAAAGTCTCCATGCATTTGAAGCAAATCCCTCATAGAGGCAAGACTTTTTCCAAGAAGGCACTGGATCTCATAACTGAAACGGCATTTTTTTTGCACTTAGTCAGCAGTCCAATCGGAAATCTGTTACAACTAGTAATGTTGCAAATATATGTCTGAAGTAACGCCCTTATGAATAAAATAATGAGTTATAAATACTTAATTTCTCCTTACAAGTTACGGCTGAACACGACATGTGACTCTCCCCCCAGCTTCAAGGCTGTGATTGAGGACTGCGTCAAACAGATGAGCCAGGAGCTGCTGCAGATTAAGGGGGACGGAGCAGCCAAGAAGAGCAGCGCTGCCATGGACGCCGAAATTGTGCTCCGTCCGCTCATGGAGCTACTGGATAAGAAGTAGGAGAATTCTGCAGCTTGCACGTAACCTCCTCCCTAGTGGCTGAGGATGCATTTAGCTACCCACAGAGAGAGACTATTTAACAAGAAAGACTATTACATGCAAGGAAAAATTAATAACTGACCAAACTGACATACTGAAAGTTTGTGTGTTTTTCCATATGACCATTAGGAAAATCTATTGAACTAGAGAACAGGAGACTTAATCAAAGTTCTGTAGTTTAATCATTCCAGCTACATTGTCCATTGTAAATACCCTGAAATATAATGCTCAGTCTTCAGTTTTTGTATCTGTTCACTGACACAGAGAGACTCAAGATTAAGGGCAGTTTGAGAATTACGGAGAATTCTCGTAATTATATGCAAAATCATTGCAGTTTAAAGCTCCTTTTCACCACTAAAACTTGGTTTTACAGTTCACTAAGATTCAAATGAGAAGCTGTGACACTTAAAAAAAAATACACTGATATGTGAATTAACACATTACATAAGGCCATTTTCCATTTTTAAAGGATCAGGAAGACGTTCTGCAGTACTTAGCTATTCTGACTTACAGTACGTTTTCTGACTTTGCATAATGCCGGATTTATACCAGCTGTGCTGTATTCTCCTCCTCTACAGCCTGATGCTGTTTGCAAAAATCTGCGAAAAGACAGTTTTGAAAAGAGTGCTTAAGGAGCTATGGAAGATCGTCCTAAACACCATCGAAAGGCAGGTCGTGTTGCCTCCGCTGACCGATCAGAGTGTAAGTCACCGGAATGAACTTTAATCTGCCTCCCTCCAGACGTTAATGAGAACTAACCTAAAACGATCGGGTTTCACAGCATTTGAGCGAGGAACTGTAAATGCTGATATCCGGTAACCCTCTTGTTAATTCTGTATCAATGCCTAGACACTGTTTACACTGCAAGTCCAAATCACATTGGCACATATTGCCAGGACATGGCTTCTACATGCTAATGCACTGCAAAAATGTATATTCTTGACTAGTGCAATTAAAAGCCTACATTTAATATGCATGTAATAACAAACATAACCTTTATTTCAACAGCAAGGTGCTCAGATGATCTTCAATGCGGCGAAAGACTTGGGGCAGCTATCAAAGCTGAAGGTAGAATTTGGCTCTATGCTCAGTAGGAGGAAAGCTAGAGGGTCATGTTCTTAGGGTGGGAGGGGCTATTATCTAAAGCAGAAGGACGTCCCTTGAGATATCCCTCTCCATTAACTAATAATCCCTTTTAGCATGGGTGTTAAACTGTGTCATCAGCAGGCCTTAATTCACTTCAGTGGGACCTGACTGTAGGACATTACATAGGCATCCCTTGCTGAGCTGCTCAGAGATGAAGAATATGTCTAATTGAGATTACTGGGGCAAAATTTACAGATGGCTGGTCAAAATGGCTTTTACAGAATGCTTTGTGCCACGTTGTATGCTATGTTTAGATTGCTCAGCAGACCATAATACTCAAAACATCCTAAAAACAGCAAGGCGTTGTACAGCACTGCCCATTACAAATGCGTATTGCTTTTACAATCAGAAAGTCCATTCAGCCAATTTGATCCCTTGTTCCTTGCATGAGTGATGATTTATTAATGCACAAACTTCATAATCCAGGACAGATTATGGAAATTTGTAATGCCATTTTCTTCCTGCATGGCTTCAGTCACTGAGTGTTTCTATGGTACCTCAAAGCCCTTGAAATAGGCTTCACCAGATGTACCTGGGAATATTCTGAACTTCAGAGTAGTGAATACAGTAGGTTCCTTGATATTTTTAAGGTCATGGTCCCCTGAAAAGTTGTTGCTGTAGAATAATAGAATAGTTATTCAAGGACCCCTGTAGATCGAAAAAGTAACACCTAATATCTTTTCATGCTCATCTCGAAAAGGTGTGAATAAAGGCCTTTGAACATTCTTGGTAATCTGCTCTTTCAGGACGTTGGCTAAGAGCTCCTCTTCCTGTGCTTTGTCCATATAAATAATTAAGCTGCTGTGGGTTTCATTGTCCTAATAAATTAGCATTGATGTGGTTTTCAATAACGGAGGCGAGAGCATTTAAACCTGGGGTGTCGACTCCAATCCGCAGGGCACTCCTGCTTGGTTGTGATGTTATTTAGTGCTTTTCTGCTCAGCCTCAGTACTGATTACGGTGCCGGTCCTTCAGCAGGGAATTTACCACTGTGCGCTCTTCAGCTGTAAAGGGAAACCCATGGATGGTGAGTTTTACGAGTAGATGTGAGCCCCCTTATGTGCAGCCACTATATCTGCAGGAGCCTCGTTCGCAGACCTCATAATTAATTGCTCACATATAGATCACCTTTCACCCTTCTCGTCGCCGAACATGTTCCTCACTTTCAGTTCACCGTCAGCCGCAGTTACTGTCTGCTGCTGAAGCTGTTCTCTCTAAGCCTGGCAGCTATGAAATATTTATAGGTCTACTGTATAGTGAGTGTGTGTGAATATTTAATGTTATACACACAGGTATAATGCCACAGAGCACACAAGCATGAACACAAGGTAACACTGATATTTTTACCACTAAAACACAAACTGCTTTAAGGTAGAGCAGGAGAGTTTAAGCGTCCAGGTAAATTGTGATAGCCCCCCACACCTCCTAGCCCATTTGTGAACCTGCTGGCAAGATAACAGGCTCTCCTGGCCCATCCCAATCTACACCCCTTACGGGAAAAGTCTGTTGATTAATGGAATCATCGATACAGTTTCGACAAGCGTTAAATCAGCCAAATAAAAACTGATCCCTGAGGTGTGACCCTAAAAGGGAAAAGGGGCCTGTGAGAAGCAGTACTTCAGACACACACACACACACACACACAAAGACGAAGGCCAACCCCATGGCCCAACAGATAAGAAGTGGAAAATTTGCAGCATTTACAAAAGGACATTTATCTCAGTATTGTGCAGTGTTTGTGTGCTGTGAAGTCCTCAACGGCATAAACACTTTATCTGGTGAGACCGAATCACATATAGGCCCACACCACACTCAGGCCCAAACTCTGGGCAAACACAAACTAGTCAGAGAATTAAAAAATTATAAATAGTTTGAAAGTAAGCCAGAGAGATACAGACTGACCCCCCCGAGAATCCTGTGGACCCACCTACATCTGAGAGCGGCACTGCACTTTCAGCCTGTAGCAGAGTTAGCGCTGGCAGCCATTTCTCAGTGAGCCACTGTATGGCGGAGCCAAGACTCCACTCCAGAAAATTCAATTCGCAGTCTTTATATTGTCCTCTGTGAAGATTCCTCCACACAGTACTGGACAAGTTACTTTCCATTAGCCATTACTGGCTTCCATAGGGAAATCCCTTAACTGTATGTAATATTGCTAAAATAAATCAAGGGAACAGGTGGGCAATTGAAGTGGATTTAACTCTTGGGTGTGTGTATAATGTCTGCTGCAGTTTTCTGATGCTTGGGGGTTTTTACTTTGTTGTGATTTAAAAGCTTCTTACCATTTTCTGCTACCAGTCGTCCCTCCTAGGGGCTGCACTGGCAGTGTCTGACCTCAGTCTGCAGGAAGTGAACCAGTTCGTGCTTCAGAATGCAGTGTGGCATTTTTTTTAATTTCTTTTTTAACTAGATGTGAAATGTGCTGCAGTCATGTTCCCAAGAGTCCCCATTCAGTCAGAGGGGATCTTGTGAGTTTTTCTCTGACAGTGCCTGGAACGGCCAGTATAACCGTGGCCTCCTCTTTCTGTTTTACGCAGGAGCATGTGATCCGTGAGGAAGCTCGAAGCCTGACTCCCCGGCAGTGTGCAGCCATGGATCTGGTCCTGCCCACCATCAAGGTATTGCTCATTTCCCTATTCCAGACAGACCAGTAGTACTTTCCACACCCTCACCCCCATGTTAACAAACCAATGGTTCCTCCCTCAGGAAAGGGGCAGGATTAATTTGGCAGACAGGGCAGTTAGGTTTGTCCCTTCCCTTACCTGTCCTCCTAGCACCTCCTGCTGCTGTATAGTTTGCTAGGCTTTCTTCCCTCATTAATCCATCTCACCGTGTCTAATTTGGAAGGAGCCGTTTGATCTCCGTTGCCGTCGCCCTTTTCACAGGGGGCGTCTCCTCATGTGTTCATACCTGCTGATGATTTGGCCCACTGGGCCATTTGCGGTTTTTAATTTTAAATGACAATAATAGATGCAATCTGTAACCTCGGATCCAGGAACCACGGGGCAAGTGACGTGATGCAGTGGCTCTCCCTGGGAGTGGGAGGGGAGGTAATTAGGGACCTATGAGCACAAACGGCTGTGTCCTACAAAGGGGAGAAGCTGGTGCAGTCATGATGCGTGTGACACCTTCTGTGCTGATTCACAGAATTTAATCGATTCCCATGGCTCTGATGAAACCGCCCTCCCCATTCAGATTAATCACAGTGTGGACCGTCTCCTCATTAGCATGCCAAGGGATCGATTAGACGAGGAATATCTGTCCTGGTGACCAGTTATACAGTTCACTGTTAAATGCCATAGATGGTTTTGTGAAAGGTTCTACATTTATGGCAACCTGTGCAGCATGCGGCAGGCCGATATGTTCCCCAAATTGATGCAATTGCATCAGAAATGTTGGAAATGAAAAAAATCTGCTGTCACTTCTGACTTGCAAACACTTTTTTTTTTTTATTCAAAATCAAGATGAAATAGGCTTTTGTTTTCCTCTGAGCAAAACATTTGAAGTGTATTCTAGTTAATTTCCGCCTTTTGTCTAAATTCGGCTGTAAAGTAGCTTTGACTCCTTCCCTTTTGCTGAAGCAGCCTCAGGTCCACACCGGTCACAGCTTGTATCTAACAGTATCCAGGTGATTACAGCAGATGCTGCTTCTTCTGTTCACTACATATTTATTTTCAGAGGCACACAGCCGTGTTCAGCCAGCGCCCCCCAGAACGCGTGTGGACTGCTGTGCTGAACACGTGTTTTACTCCACTGACATTCGCTGTCCCAGTGAGTGCTCTGTGCCACCAGGTTTTAGGGGAGCCAATGCCTGTGGCAGACACACACACAGGCACTAGGTGCACGTGAGCGTGCATGCATCACACACATTATGTCGTGGGGACCAACTGTCCCAACAATGTGATAAAAACTGGCATTTTTATGCGTTATTCTGGCATTGTGGGGACCGTTTTTTGGTTTGCTAAAACTAAAAATGTCCCCACGGTGTGATAACCTGTTATTTGATCCATTTGTATTTTGTTTGCTGTTACTCGTGGTTAAAGTTAGGGCTAGGTAGGGATAGTGCTGACTGATAAATCATATTTTCATTGTCATCACAATATGAACATGAGGTATAAACATATCGCAAAAGACCTGAAATGCAATGAATAAGGAAAATTATTTTTTTTACACATGCCATGCATTCACACTCAGCATGTGAACATTAGATCACGTGCAGCTGTAATTTTTATTATTTTTTTTTGACGTTGTGGGGACCATTTTTCAGGGCCCCACAAAGATCTGTGAATGCTATCAAAAAACAAAAAATGGCAAAAGTCTCGTATTTTGATTGGTTACTTATGGTTGTTTAGGGTTGGGTAAGGGTTAAGGTCATCTTGCTTGGATTAGAGGTTTCCCCAAAGAAATGAGTGGAAAGTCCCCACAAAGATATCAGTAGAAAGATATGACTCACTCTGTGTGTGTGTGTGTGTGTGTGTGTGTGTGTGTGTGAGAACACATGTCCTCAAGCTTCTATCCTTATGTTATATAAACAGACATTAGTAGGCAGGTGTGGAAATGAAACTGTAATAGCAGGAAATTCTCCCGTCCTCTTGTTGCAATTTAATTCCATAGTTTCAAAAAGCTGCTTCACTGCAAGGGCCTGTCTATCCCCCCCCCCATAAGGAAGTCAGCTCTTTTAATGAAAAGCGATTCCTAAGAGGTGTCAGGCTTGGACAGGCCATGCGATCGATCGGACCTCCAGGTGAACAAGCACCAGAGGACCTGAGTTACTGATCTGAGTCCCACTTTATACCCTTAAGCTCTCTGCTGGCCAATCAGCCACCCCATCATCATTCCAGGCCTGGAACATCTGGAAGTCCACTTCACACCTCATCAGAAACCGGGTTCATAATCACCACGTAACTCGCACGAAAGCGGGAAGACGATTATGTTTTACATCCAGAAGTTAAATTGAGCTAAACTATCAAGTGCTGTAAACCGTTGTTTGAATTACATACATATGAAGTGCACCTGCCCCCCACCAAAAAAAAAAAAAAAACTAAATAATATTAAATCGACAGATGCTAATGACATAAAGAATACAAACTGTTCAGCATTTAAGACAGGAAAATGAATCTTATAATTAATCCAGAGGCACAGGAAGTAATATGTTTTTTCTTCTTCTTGAACCATGGTTTTTGTTTGTGAGAATGTGCAGGGTTTGGACAAAGGCGTTGTGCTGGAGATTGACACTGGTCTGCTTAGCATTGCCGCCTCGTAGCCCAGTGGCGGGCTGAAGCCTCCTGGGAAACTGAGCCTCTTTAAGCAGGAATGAAAAAGCTTTATCGGTCTCAGCAGAAGAGCAGAATCGACTTTGATTCCGTCCTTATCTTAATTCAGCTATCGTGTACATACAGTTAAATCATTAATAAAAGAAAAAATCTGTATGTGGGGTCGTACGGCGTATACTGTGGCACTAGCCTTGTGCCTGCAGGGTTTGGGGTTTGAATCTGTAGGTGTATGTGTTTGCATGTTCCCCTCATTTTGTGCAGGTTTCCCCCAGGTACACTGGTTTCTTCCTGCAGTTATGTTGATGGTTAGAGACCGTATGATCACTTTCCTGTAGTCGTGTTTTGCCACCACACCCTCCTGGGCACCTGGGCTCATGTGCAGAGCTGTCTGGGATGGGCTCCAGGCTCACTGGCTAAGTGCTTATGGATGGAAGGAATAATTAGTGCTAACAAAGGTACATCTGCGTAGTTTGTTCTCATTTTTAACCCAATTAATTATTAACTTAAACTAAGTTATCCTCATTTTTCCCAGAAGGAAGGAAACATATAATTTGGGAAACACTGAAAATTATTCTCTGATCTCTTCAAAGACGGCAATCATGATTGAGGATAACAAATGATCCTTCTGTGATTCAGCTTTAGGAGATAGCACCGAGAGTGGGCCGATGCGGATAGCAGTGTCAATATATGGATCCATTCTCTATACACCATTGAAGGTCCAGCCGTCTGGGTCTAGTCAATGATCCAATAGTTCTGGGTCACATAGTCATAGAATGGAAGCCAGAAAAAGTGACCAAGTGTTGACAGTTGGGTTATACAGAAGTCAAATTAACTAGATGGGGTACGGAACAGCCCCATGGAACACAAGGCATTTATATGCTCCACTGTTTTTGTGGGCTAGGCGATGTAGGGAGGGAGTCTGAGTGGACTCAGACTCCCACGTTTTATTTCGAGTCACAAGCTTCATTCTCCGCCAGCTAGAGACATTTTATGAAAAAGCCACCAGATTTCAGAACATTACAGTACAACTTGCCCAGCTTTTCCACATGAAGAACATTCTTCTAACCTTGGCTACATATACAGATGACAGGTAGGCAAGTTAGATGTATTCCTATTGTAAAAATCAATTGTAATCCCAAAGTCTCATGCCAAGGCATTAGCATTGACCTAGAAAACATCCCAATTCACCTTAGTCAGCAAAAGAGTATCTTAGCAACTACTCAAACCACTTCTGTCTTTTGTAAGCTCAGTATAAGCAAGTTGTCCAGTCCCTAATGCCCTTCATACAGCTTTCACTCGGTTTGACAGCCACATGGTGTTGTACGGTGACTAATGCCACACTTACAGATAATCCCCACCGGGTGGCGCATAAAGGGGAAAACAACAATGCTGGCCCAAATGCTAGTTCCTGTGGAGCTTCATGTTTGGCGACTGAGTATTTCAGTGACTCATCACTCAAAGGAATCTCACAGCCTGACGGTATGATGCAAACCAAGACAAAGCAGGTCCACTGAGAGCCACGAGGCTTTGTTATGTTCGGGGAAAAGGGCGAGCTCGCCAAGCTGTGAAAAAAAACAGCACACAGGTCTCAAAGTACAGCAACAAGGGCGTGAGGTGAGAAGCAAGAGGTGAGAAGCAAGTCATTTGTTACTCAGATAAGTGCCCTCTCAGTGCTATGGAATTGGCTAAATTTGGAATAAAACATGCCATAGAAGTTACATTGTAAGAAAATAGACAGCTTTGGGGTAACAAATCAAAAATGGAAACAAAATGGAAGATGAGATATGATCGGGCTGAACACAAATCAGATTCTTCTTAAGCATGGGCTTGATGATGGCGTCCTCATAGTGATGTATATGTAATATCAAACGTTTCCATTTTCATTTACACTCAGGCACCTTCATTAGCTGTGTGGGTGCGGGATGGTTTATATTGTCTGGTGCAGCAAATTTACTTGAAACAAAAGCAGCTGACTCAAAATGCTGAGTATGACTGAAAGCAACATTAGCAGTAGATGTGTCACTGGATTTGCTCTGATATTCATAACTTTGCTGTCAAAGAAATTCCTGAAGTCCATCCATCCATTTTATATAAATCGCTTATGCAATTGCCTATCCCAAAAAGGCTGCAGGGATCTTGATGCTTGAGCAGGGAACACCCTAGAAAGGCTACAAGAAGCAGAAACCAAGGATAGTCACTGTAGCATGAACAGGATTTATGTGGTTGTCTATCCAGATATGGGCATTTTAGCAAAGAACTTTGTGTTTCATGTTATATATACACTTTTGAGCCAAAACATTATGACCACCCCCTATGTCAAGGTCTAGGATATATTACACGATAATTTAACATTCAGTACTCGTAGCTGAATGCAGAAGAAATGTCAGAGAGAGAGTGACTTTGACAAGAGCCAAATCATTGAGGTGACGGAAGTGCATCTGAGCATTTCCAAGATGCAAGGATTATGGCGTGCTCATGGTCAGTCGTGTTGTGACACACCAGTCCCACATTCATCATTACAATCGTCTAGGATTTATGCCACAGAGCCCCTTTGGTTGTTTGTACCAGACGGCATAGCCTTCATTCACAACATTATTCACTTGGGGGGGGGGGTGCATCATGCTTTGGTTCTTAGGTGTGTGTGTATATATTAGACACACACACATGCACACACACACACACACACACACACACACGCACACGCACACGCACACGCACGCACACGCACACAAAGGAATGTGATCAATGTATACATTTCCCATTCATTGACTGTCAATGTGAATACTAACTGGCTTTCCATTCACAGCAATACTTCCATGCCGGCGGAAATGGTCTGAAGAAGTCATTCCTTGAGAAAAGCCCTGATCTGAAGTCACTGAAATACGCTCTCAGCCTTTATACACAATCTACGGATGCCTTGATCAAGAAGTATATAGGGACCCAGAACTCTCAAGGTGAGATCATTCGCTTCACATGTTTCTCAAGGTGATATGACTCCCTTAGCATGTTTCCCAAGGCAAGATCACTAGCCTGGCATGTTTCTTAAAGCAAGATTACTCACATGGAGTGTCTCTCGGATCAATATTCTTGGGTTTGTTTCTCAAGGTGAGAACAGTCATATATACAAGAGGAATATTTTGTAAGAAAGAAAATAAGTAGTCCCTGAATAAGCAAATAATTCCTGTAACTAAATAAATACCAGTAACTGAACAGTAGACAAATAAATACGGTTAAACATAACAAAACACTGTATGATACATTGTTGAACACTAGGAGATGTTTACACTCACAAGACGAGAAGTGCGGCTGGTAGATGCTGCCATGGCCCAACATCAGTAGAAAGTATCATACATCACAGATCAAAATTCAGAGTTGACTACTGAATGTGCATCACAAACACACCATTGTATAGTTAAAGTATCATAAAGCAAGGTGTGTGTGTGTTTGTTTTTGCTGGAGGCCCAGCATGTCCCTTTATCCCAGAAGATGCACTGGTAATTTTTTTGCGCATTACAGGTATTCTTCACTGCCTGTCAAAATCTAATTGTTGCTGTCCTCTTTTACTTTGTGCATAATCAGAATAATTATTTCCTCCTTGCAGAGTCCTCTGGGCACTGCTGCAGTTCTGGGAATGCACTTCGTTCCCGTCTGGCTCTCTACTTTCTGTCAAAGCCAAACAGTCAGAGCTATATGCTTTAGCAAGCCTAATGAGGAGTGCAGACCCCTCCACCGCTGACTCAATTAAAGCGCCTCTCCACATCCCAGCAGAGACGCTTGCATTTTTGCTATCAAAACAAGGCACAAAAGTAGCAGTGGGCCTTTTGAAATACAGGGGGAGCCCTTCTCTGGCTTGTGCAGGGTTTTCACAGCAGTCCCATGTCATGATATGCTGGTTCATACTCTTGTAATTGGCCGGTGAAAATAAACAACAATTTGTAAAAATAACAGGAAGTACATGTTGTCCAGCCCTAAACATGCTGCCATTTGATTAATGACAATTTTTTATACTGCCTCATTTATCATCCTAAGCGAAAGTCAAGTCAACATATGACACGGCGGTGCCCTCCTCTCAAATCGTTGATCTTTTGCTTTTTTTTTTTTTTTTTTTAAGCTTTTGCCAGAGTGACTTTTCAGAATGTGGAATCACGCAATTTAAGTGGATCGTGCATACATGACGGGAAATTCGAGGAGACATAGTGAAAGGAGGAAACGCTTGAAGGCGGCCTGCAGACAGGCAGATTTGAATGGTTTTTTCGGAGTGCCTATTTACACTGCCCATCTCTATCTGCCTATCGCTTCAGCTATTTACACCAGGCCTCCTCAGTCTCCGCCCCCTGGCTGCACAAAAAACATAAACATTGTGTTGCTTGCATGATTGCACGTCACTTCAATGGTGCCAAAGTAGGATACAAATATAAAGGGTGCCAATAATAGTGATAATAGCAGCAGCAGCAACAACAACAATAATAATAACAACAACAACAATAATAATGATAAAGCATTTTTGGCTACTGACAGCTGGTTGCCAACAGCATCTGCCTCCTATATAAACCCAGGAGCAAACAGCCACATTGCTATCTGTACCTGGGGTAGATAGCCATTGTTGGTTATTGGTACCTGGGTGACACAAAAGAATTGTATTAAGATAGTGGGGGGTGGGGGATAATCTTAGAGATCATAACAAACACGTGTGGAGCCTCTAAACAGCAATCTATATTCCAGTTGTGCAAACAGACTCACTCCTAATCCTTAAATATTTCTCACAGAGTGACTGTATGTACACAGTCTTTAATCCTCAAGTATCACGTACAGTCGCTGCCTGTACATGGCATTTGTTTCTCGAGTATTAATCAAAGTGGGTTATCTGTCAACATCAGCTTGATAAGAATCTGAAGTCACTGCCTATACATGGTGTTTAATCCTCAAACATTAATCACAGAGTCCCTGCATATGCACTGTTTTTCATCCTTAGGTATCAGTCAGTCACTGTATATAAACAGTCCATGTAATGAAATACTGAACACTGCCATAAAAGTTATACAAGCTGTGGACAATTAACAGATGTCCTGGCAGCTCTGTGCCTGAATTCCAGCTCGCTCCTGATGTGCTATCCGCCCCAACGGCACAGGTCCTGGGGGCTTCTTTAATTAAAGGTCCTTCATTGAAACAACTAGTAAGAAGTAAACAAATGTTTCTTACAGAAGTTGTTTTCCTTTTTAAGCTAAGGAAAAGCTTTATTTTTAACCATGTACTTAAGACATTTTTATCATGACTCAAATCAATGTGTGTAAATATATTGCACACTTTCTTTTGTGTGTGTGTGTGTGTGTGTAATTATGGTATTTTATATCTGTATTTCGATCCGTTTGTTTTTAACTACAAAATGATACATAACCTAAAGCTGCTAATCAAGCAGCCAGATGTAAGACTTTTTATGATAGATAGGTAGCCAATTTGTTAGGGGAGAATTAAACGTGGTAGTGCATGTACTGGGCATCTTTAGGTCAAACTAAATTGGATAGTTGCTTGGATGGAGGGATGGATGGATAGACAAACAGACAGGCATATTCCTGCTGAATGCCTTCAATAACTTGAGGAGATACTCAGTTTCAGATCACAAATGGTAAGGCAGAAGGACATGTCAGTCTATCCAACGTATATAAAAATTCTACAAGCATTTTGGAAGGAATAATATCTATGACAAATACACTTATGATGGCTGTGAAAGAACTCAGAAGCTTGATCTGAATATCACATAGACCTGAGGCCCGTGCCTGCCTTGATCTGCATGGAAAAAATATCTTTAACTGTTTATAAAGCAAATGACTATGATTTAATTTATCACCTCATTGATGATCACTAGCATTATTTGAATTAGCTTCTGAAGCTGAACCACAGGAAAAGTAATGAAAATAAATCATAGCAATTTCACGAGTAATTGCCCCCCCCCCCCCCCCCATACCTGTGAACCCATCACGATGATGGGTGGGGAGCCTAGGCTTACTGGACTCCATAACACTGGCTTGGGATCTTACTCCTTGAGCCTGAGGGTATTGAAACTAGGTGCCAAGACAGGATGCAGAGAGAGAAAACTGGACAATCACAGACAAGGACCATGTCAGTGGGCAGCTAGTTTGCTTACGCTATTGGACAAAACTTTGTGGTTAAACCTTAACTGTGGTGTAAAGGTCGATATGATAAGATAAAGAATGCATGTCCTTGGGGACATAATGACACAGAATGATTTATATACAAGAATGATGGTATAGTCACTCCAAAATAATATTTAATGGTCAGTTGCTATTGCAATTCATGTTACTTAAAATTCTTTGTTTTTAATGGCCTCTGGTTTGAAAGTGGGGCTCAAAAACTGACACTATGGGCAGTTTAGAGATACCAGTTAGCCAGCATGTCCATGGGGAGAAGATGCCAACTCTACGTACACACACGGAGGGACGAGATTCAAACACCCAGCCCCAGAGGACTGAGGCGCTGGGTCACCTCCTCAATATTCCATCCAAAATGGGCGTGTCCCAGCTGGGCCACAGAAGCGGCGCTTTGTGACTCGAGGGTAAACGGTGGGAACAGCTGGTGATGAAACAGGAAATCCTGTAGGCCAGACCATCCCATTTGACAGCGCTTTCTGTTCATTCTCCAAAGAACGAAGGCTATGCCTTCCTAAACCACATCCTTCAAAGGGTGCAGCCCCTGTATTCAGACACAGCCAATGTGTCCATGTGAAGGTCCTGCAGGTCCTGACAGCTGACGGGGGAACAACTGAAAGGTACAGACCCTGCAAATGCCAGTGCGTCTGACACCGTCTGCATATCCATGTACCCTCTAGTTTTTTTGGGTTTATTTTTTAATCTTCGACTAATGAGTTGTGTCAAGGCAAATTCGATATTTATCATTTTGTTTTCTAGAGCATCAGTGGTCTGTCCTGAACTCATGGCAGAAAGCTGTGTACAGGCTCCAAAGACCCCTCAAGTCTGTACGTGTTAATATTCATATTCGTCCCTCCCATATATTGGGGAGAAATCCCCCCCCTCCCACAATCTCAGTGGCCAGTAGTGTTGAGGAGCTGGGTTCAAGCAAGCACCATGTCAGTGTTTGTGCATTCTCAGGTTCATGTGAGAACTCCAGTTTCCATCCACTGTCCAGGTGAGTCCTACCCAGTGTGCTCTTCTCCCACTTTATGCTCTATGCTTGCTGGGTAAAGGTCTGACTCTCCATAGCCATTAAAGGGGCAAGCAGTTAACTCCATAATGGAGATGGATGGGTGTAATATCCATCCGTACATCCATCCACGTTATGTGCCCGCTTATCCTATTCAGGGTTGCAGTGGGTATAGAGTCTATCCCAAAGGCTGTGGGCGCAAGGCAGGTAATAACCCATGATGGGGTGCCAACCCATCGCAGGGCACACACAGACCACACCATGCAAACTCCACACATAGACTGAGGGTGGCGATTTGAAGCCTGGTCCCAGATGTGTGACGCAACAGTGCCATGGATATAATTTTTTTAATTGTACATTACATCAAATCAGTGCTATTGCAATTCATGATTTATTTTTAAATAAGTGTCTGTCTTATGAAAAGTGCAGCGATCAGTACTTAGTAAATCTTATACTGGTTGAATCTACTTGAAAGTACATACACAGTTCCTCTGACCAAGGATAATATTTGAATCTTCTGTTGTATAGCGGCCGTCACAGGAGCGCCATACTATCCCTAAGCATCTGCTTACTCCTGGAATGACTGTAGAGTTTCCTCATGTGTAATACAGGTGTCATCACAACCTACTTATCAACACATCAGTACCAGCTGCTGCTGGTTCATCTGCCACAATAAGCGATTGTTCCTCTGACGGTAATTGGTCAGTGCGTAAACATGCCATTTTCATTGCCTACTGCCGTTCTCACTTTTCTGTGTCAGCTGGTAATCTCTGGAGCTGGGCGGGGCCATGCCAAGACCCACAAGCTAAGGCTGCAGTTCCAAAACAATCAGGAAGTGTCACTGCGTTTACACTGAGAGCACAAATTGGTTTTCATATTGACACCCCGAGCCTTAAACACCTTAAAATAACGATTGGTGGTTGTTGCTGAACATCTTGCTGTAGGCCATAGACTAAATGTCTTTCATTTTCAGCGAGCTCAGGAATGAAATTTAGGAATGAATGCACCACTCCACAACCCTGCCACTGTAGGCAATCTCATTGTTGTGTGCAATTTGCTCTTATTTACTTTGTTAATGCAGATGTTTAATGTAGAGTGTTTCTTTTCCCGGGGTGTTTCACAGATATATCAGTAGCCTTGCATCACTGGGAGTGGTGTTTGGGGGGAATCATTTTAACCCCCCCCCCTTTTTTTTTTTTTTTTTAACACCAGTTCAGCCATCTAATGGATCGCTGGGTGAGGTGTCCATTCAAGTGGATCTCGTGTCTCATCCAGGCACTGGGGAGCACAAAATCAGTGTCAAGGGTAGGACTTTCTGACACCTACGGCTTACTGCAGGTTTCGGCAGCAAAGACAGATCTGAATGCTGATTCTCATCTTAATATTAAACCATACACATCTATGTAACTTGTGTAAAATCAACAACTGTTTTAAGTGGTTGCTTTAAAATTAAGTTCTGTTGTCAAACAATTTTAGCCATTAAATTGATCATCACTCAGATACACAGGGATCAGGTTACTGTAAGAGCATCAGTGGAGAAAACCACTGAACAGGCAGGAATCGTCCGTCCCACAGTGTTAAAAAGGAGTTTTTAGATGAATGCGGTTAATAAAAACAAATTTGATTTCAAACCAACTGGTTGTTAAATGAATTTGCACTTGGGCCTTGCTTTGTTGTCATGCCATAACACCCACATGCTTAGCATTCAGCTCCTTTGAGCATCACATCATTCAGACCCTCCAGGGGTGGGTCTTTAACCTTGGGGTCCACATACTTACTATCACATCCCTGGGTTATAGCCACAGGGTCAGCAAGTGTTAAAGATTCTGTTCTCATGTGCGAGGAGAGGTTCTGCGGCATCTACACTCTCATAGACTGTCAGATAGAGGCACCTGCCTTCTTAAACTGAACTCTTTGCAGAGGTCCAAAGCAATCTTCTCTCACCACAATTCTTTGTTCCATGCCCCCCAGTTGCAGCAGTGAAAAGCCTTAGCTGGCAGACCAATGCCATGTTCCGCCCCTTTGTGGAAGTCAATACCGTGGGACCGCAACTTGCAGACAAGAAGCGCAAGTTCAGCACGAAGACCAAGAACAACACCTGGTCGCCTAAGTACAACGAGACATTCCAGTTGTAAGTCACAGCCCTCTCCAGGATTACTTAGGGCCTAAGCTAATTCACTGTGCGGTATAGTTACTCAGTTTGCCGTGGACAGGTATGAGGCGGGATATATTTGTAGTTCTCATGGAGTCACATTCCTGAGTATTTCTTAGATTCAATTGGCTATATGTTGGTATTCTTCCCCCACAGCTATCTGCAAATTTCCCAGATCAGTAAATGTTCTTCCATACAAAGAGCAGCTAGCTGAAACGATGCGTCTCTTCCTGTCCCGATTGTGCAGTGTGCTGAGCTCCGAGCACGAGCCCCAGGCTTACGAGCTACACGTCTCGGTGAAGGACTACTGCTTTGCTAGGGAGGATCGCATCATTGGCATGACGGTCATTCCACTGAGGGACCTCTCCGACAAGGGAAGCTGCTCGGGCTGGCACCCCCTGGTCAGGGGCATCTCCATGAACGAGACCGGCCTGATCATCATGAGGATACTCTCACAGAGGACCAACGACGAGGTAGCCAAGGAGTTTGTGCGCCTCAAGTCCGACGTCAGATCAGCCGAGGAGACGTCGTGAGGTGGGGGACGCCTTCGAGGAGAGCTTGTGAGGTGGGGGACGCGTTCGAGGAGAGCTTGTGAGGTGGGGGACGCGTTCGAGGAGAGCTTGTGAGGTGGGGGACGCCTTCGAGGAGAGCTTGTGAGATGGGGGACGTCTTCGAGGAGAGCTTGGCCGTGGATCGGGGTTCCGTGCTCTCCGTCTTTGTGCATGTGTGTTAAACATCTGTTGTAATGTTCGTTAAGCTACAGTACATTACAGTGTTTACCTACAGTACACTTATTCTGAAGTAATCTATCTTAAGGAGATGTTAACTTTTGTACTGAATCTAGTCTTTTTGAACAGTAATTTGTTCAGATAAAGTGCCAAACCAGAAAAGGAAAAAAAATTTAAAAAAACGACAATGATAGCTAGTCAACTAGGTATATTTCAATTTGCTTGAAGAGTTTGTCCTTTTTCCTTCACACTTAAAATATTATATTTTATCATGTTTATCATTTTGGTACAGTGTTCTTACACAGCACCTGTGCATGTTCTGTTCATGTCTGTGTGTCCCCCCAGAGTGACCATTGGTTTGTGGCCAACGTCTTCGTCTGGTTGTTTGTATTTTGACCTGAACTGATTGTTTTTTATGGCGATGACTGCTATGAAAATCTACATATGTGTTTGTAATTTTATAACCACTAACAGCAAGGATAGCCGCTTCCAGGTCTCTTAAAGGGGACATTCCTCCCCCCCTTTTTTTATTGGCTTTCAGCCGCTCTCGATTACACTGTGAACATGAACTAGGCCACCTTACATAACATTTCTGACTGACTATATTGTTTAATATAAAAAAAAAAACTGCCAAAGTTCCCAAATCTGTACAGAAATCAGCCTGTGACCTATAAGACACACCTGCACATGCACCACAATGTTACTGTCGAAGGGGCGATTTCAGAGATGTTTATTTTGTGAGCCTGTTCTGATGTTGTAAATGTTTTGCATAAACTGTTTTATCAGCTTTAAGCCTTTTCTTTACTGGGGAGGGAGTATAATGTTTGGTAATTATGCAACATTCCTATGTATTGCACTGTTGGCGAACTGTTTGTCATGTAAATATATTTAGTGAACTTCTGAGTATCTCTGTGTGGTCATTTTTTTTTTAATTCACGTAACCAACCTTTGATATACTGCCTAGAGATAGGAAATGAGATGGGAGGGATGAAGTGCTGTCAGACAAGTACCCCACTTTTCATTGGTTATTTCCTTGGTTCCTAGGTGACAATCCAATCCCATTCATCAAGGCTTGTAAATCCTCCTCCAAAGTTTTGAAAAAAATACACAAGTGGACATGGTTGCAAAAGGGCAGAGGAAATGCTAAACTCAATCTACATAATAACAACGTTCCTAGTAGCAGCCCAATCAATATGGCAACATCTCAAACCACCCTATTACACCAGTGATTGCTCATACAACCTCCACTTGTCTCTTCAAAAGCCTCACTGAATCCTAATTGAGCAGTGCAAATTGAACAGTATCCAAATTCAATTCTGTGATTATGCTTTACAATGGCCCCGTTTAATCAGATTTCTTATTTAGGGCCTTACAGGTAATTAAACATAACTGTCAAAACATTCTCAAAACTCAAATGTCAAGTAAATGCAATGCTTTTACACATTTCGTAAAATGTGTGTGACCGTGTACATTTCATGTTCCGGCACAAATATCAAACTGGTCCTGGATAATAATTCCAGTAAAGTATGAAAATACCAGTATGGGCTGCACTTAAATACTGATATCACATATATCAGATTATATAATTGATAGTTTTAATA
Source organism: Hippopotamyrus pictus (assembly GCA_026781145.1). Classification (NCBI taxonomy): domain Eukaryota; kingdom Metazoa; phylum Chordata; class Actinopteri; order Osteoglossiformes; family Mormyridae; genus Hippopotamyrus; species Hippopotamyrus pictus. Next base: position 8,651,899 of record JAODLC010000007.1, read on the forward strand.
CATGGTCTTCACATGCTTCACATAAAGCACCTAGTGAAATTGCAACAGGTATAACCATCTGTCTTCCATAACCATTTCTCTAGAACAAGGTCATGGTGAGATATGACTCATCAGCTTAACATACCACTCCAGAGATGAGGTGTCAGTTTGTTTGAACATCACATTTCTGTGACCCTTATATGCAATTACAGTAAAACTGGTCTAAGTCGCTGGCTTGTAACTCATCAATGTGCACAAGTCGACGCTCAAGCAAAAGTCCCGATTTTTCCTAATGATGTTTCCTTAAAATTCCTTGTGTAAA